>JASAOC010002062.1:0-117012 GCA_030849835.1 Herpetomonas samuelpessoai | reverse complement strand
TCGCTTTCTGCGACAGAATGCGGGGCCCTCTCTCCCCACTCCCTCTCATCCACAATGAAGACGAGAATGTTTTTCTCGAGTACACTTGGAGGACTGCTCATCTGTCTTTTCGTGCTCAAAGGAAATAAAGTACCCCTCAATGCTCTTCTTCCACTCACATCATTACCCCTATATGCTGCTTTCCTCTTCTTCTTTTATTCCTTTGCTCGTGACACCGTGGACACGGACGACACCGAACGTCAATCCACTTTGTGAAGCGCAATAGAAACTGGATATTCATTACTGGATCGGTGGTGGGTGCACACGTGCAGTGCCTCTGCTTGTTCTTCTCGCTCTCCACATCACACAGCGCAAGTAGAAACGAACTCCATCGAGCACTTCTTTTATTATCTGTACAGCTTATCTAGGACTCACGAAACACACACTTTCTCTCACTCGTACGTCCTGCAAAGCCTCCTCGAATCCCTCATGTCACGTGCCATCAACGGAGATGTCTCCTTTCGCAGCCATAGCAGCAGCAGCAGCAGCAGCTGCGCATCAAGTGCCACGTCCTCGACGAACCCGACTGTCTCCAGAAATGGGAGAACAATACAGAGAGAGACCGCGGAAGGCCCGCAGAATGGCTTCCCCCGCCCGTACGCCTACGCCCCATGCGGGCACGCACGCGTCGCCACCGCTGGCACCACTCTTGCGCCCACGGCGCTCGCGGTGCCGCTGCCGCCGTCCCTGTCTGTTGGGGGCTGCGCCGCCCTCCTCTCCTCCGTGGCAGCGCTGCAGCAGCTGACCGACACCATGGACCTTGTGTTTGACCGGCTCGATGAGAAAGTCGGGACGCAGCGGCGTCGATGGTTGCTCGTGCAGGACCGCGTCGCACGGTGTCGCCGAACGGTGCAACAGTGGGAGACAAGAGGAACGGCCATTCACATGAAGAGCAAGCTCCACTACCCACAGCGTGCACCACACGATGCATTGGCAGCGGCGGCAGGCGTCGATGGGCTGTCTGTAGGAGGATGGGACCACACCTTGAGGGCCATGCTGGCACCAGAAATACACGCTGCCACACCCGCTTTCTCCTTACCCGAGCACGACCCGACATTGGGAAACGATGCGGGAGACCCACTGTACTCGGACGACGCGTCTTCTTCACCCGCATCCACCTCCTCGTCGGCGTCATCGCGACGGTATGTGGCCCCACGTGAGCCGTCGCACGCGACCGCCGCCGCCCTCACCGCCGCCACGCAGGAGCTGGTGGGTCGCTACTACCTCTACCACCGCGCTCCCATAACGCGGCTGGACAGACTCACGGCCACGGTGCGTCGACGCGCAAAGCAGCTGCACCGGCGTCACCGGGCAAGCGAGCCAGCTGCCCGAGCCTCTGTCCTTGGCGCACCGCTGGGAAGCCGACCCGCCGCAACCGTCACAACGGCCACAGGAGCCTCTGTGGGCACGCACAGCTCCTCTGCGGTGGTCCCGCCTGCCGCCCCCACACATCCTTTGCGCTTCGTGGATGTATCAGACGTCCTTCCGCTGCGAGAGGATGACGGGGCCGTGCGGCCTGTATTTGCGACACTGGAAAGCCATGGCCCGACGCTACCCGTGCAGCCACCCGCAGCGGTCGGTCCGCTCGGCGCTGTTCGTGGCCTTTCCGGCAGTCGTCTGGCGGCGGCCGCCTCGGAATCAGCAGAGAGCCGCAGCCACCAGCGCAGCCTCACCAGCATGCTGCTGTTCAACACCTCGCGCAACATGTACCTGGATGCACCGAGCGCGGTCGCCGCGGCGCAGCAGGCTCGCCAGCGTTGCCGCCAGCAGCAGCAGCAACAGCAACAGCAAGAGCGACAAGAAAAAGGAATGTTGGTGGTGTACGATGGCGCCGTCCATGGCTTGCCACGGGGAGAAAAAGCATTGGCGTTTGCGGACGCAGAAGATGACCTCTTCTTGTCGGCAGACGGAGAAGGAGCGGAGGAGCTGAACTTTCGTCCGCGTCGGAGGCAGACAGGCGCCACCCGAGGCCGCCCTTCAAAGAACATGGAGGGCGGCGACGGGACCGACCTTACCGTGGAGCTCCCCGAGGACCTTCCCCTCGACGGCATCGTGGACATCGCAGAGGGCCGCAAGAAAGATCGCCGTCGCGGCACGGGCGCCACACGAGCACGACGTGGTCACATCCACGACCAGGACGATGCCGATGGGCTTGAGGCTTTTTTCCGCCGCGGGGAAGAAGCACCGCAAGTGCCCGAGCCGCGCCCCCGTGGCAGTCAGCCTCGTAAGCCGAGGAAAACAAAGGAGGCACAGAAGAAGAAACAAAAGACGTCGCGGCGGCGCCGCACGAACTCTGATGCGGCCACCACTAGCAGCAGTTGCAGCACCTCTACCAGCCGATCCACGAGTTCCCGTACCACCAGCAGTCATGAAGGCTCCGTGGAGGCAGCGGCGGGCCAGACCAGTGGGGTGGCGCTTCCTTTCGCGCCCGCCGCACGGCCCCCACCCGGGAAGCTCCCACCACCTCCGGCCCCTCCCGCCAAGGCTCCCCTGTCTTCCACCACGGCATCACCACCACCAGCGCCACCAGCCGCAGAACCAGCACCAAGCGCAGGGGTGAACCACGCCCTGGTGGTCAACCCCAACGCACCCCCGCCGCCACCGCCACCTCCTCCACCGATGCCGCGCGGGAAGGCACCGGCGCCGCCACCCCCTCCGCCTCCCAGCGCTGGAAAGGGCCTACCCCATCCTCCACCCCCTCCCCCGCCGCCGTCGTTTGGCAAAGCCAGCGGAACCTCGCTGCTACCACCCCCACCCCCACCCCCACCTCCACCGCTGAGCAACGCAGGGAATGGCATTCGGGTCATCTCACGCACTTCTGTGCCAACGGCTCCTCCTCCCCCACCCACTGGATTGCCCCCGCCGCCGCCACCTCCTCCCCCACCACCACCACCACCACCGCCACGAAGTTGACGGGTGAAGGCAGACACAGGAGCTTCCTGTGGCCTCCTTTATTGGCGTTATGGTGAAGTCTGGTCTGCCATTCACCTCCTCTTGTTCCTGTTTTTTTTTTCTCTCTGCCCTTGCTTGTTGCCTCGCTTTTACCCTATCGCAGATGTTGTCATCTACCCTCGTCATCCAAGAAGAAAAAAAACTTTAACAAATTGAAGAATGACCCCGCGCATGCATAACCGTCTTGGCTTCCGAAACGAGAACACAAGAAAGGCCTCCACCCAACGGACGCTGTCCCATAGCCTGGGAAATTGTAGCGGACTCTTCGTTATCCCATAGGCTCATTTTCATCACTCTCTTTCTCCCTCTTCGATTATCCTCTTCCCTGTTCTGCCTTTCCCTTTAACGGTGCCCTCTGTACTTGGAAAAGAAAAAACATTTCACATCTGGGGGAAAAAAATAGCCTTGCAGGTGCATTCCGTAGGCATTCGCTTCCACAAGTACGCGCAAACCTCATACCTGCACCCATACCTCATCCTGTTGCTACTCCTGTCGTCTTGGTACGATATTCGACAAGCAAAAATAATAACAAAAATCGTTGAAGTCTCATTGTCTCCCCTTAGGTCATGCAAAACAACTTTGTGCCCCCTCCGCGGCCGCCACCGTCGTCCTCCTCATCGTCGGCACCTGGGAAGGCTCCTTTCCAACACCCGCTGCAAGGCACGCCGACCATACCAGGGCGAGCGGTCGCATCGTCCCCCAGCGGCGCGGCACCACTGCGCCACCCAACCAAGGACGACACCACGTCTCACCCTTTGAGCAGCTCTGCTATCGTGGCGCCTCCTTCCCTGCCCTCGGCCACAGGGGCTGTGGTTCGTGTCCCCGTGTCTGGGACCGTCGTTGCACCGCCGGCATCGGTGCGAGCAGGGGTGGTTCGGGAAGCCTCCCCGCAACCGCAGCCGCTGGCCACTGGCACACCACAGCGGTCCGCGGGGGTATCCGTATCGCCTGCACCCGTGAGAGCCGGTCCATCCACACTGGCCTCCTCCCTCCACACGCAGAGGACGCCTGCACCAACGACAGCGGGCCCTACGGCAAGCAGGAATGTCAGCAATCACAAGACGCCTAGCGACGAAACCTATCGTAACACGACAGGAACGACGAGTAGCAGCAGCGGCAGTACTGCTGCTGCTGCTGCTGCTGTCGCGGCGGCGGGTCCTGTGATGCTCAGCCACCCTCTTGTCATGCAGGCAACCGTTCTCCGTAACCCGGATTGGTACGAGCAGTCACAGATCCCTGAGCTCGTCGAGCCAGGCGACATTCTGTACGATGTCCTGCGCGTCCCTCAGCTCGCCTTTGAGGGGGAGGAGGCCTTTACCAACGGCCTTTCCAACCGCACGCATCGCAAACACAAGAAGCGCAGTGAAGACAGAGAAGAGAAGAACGCCACGGAAGCGGCACCGCCAGCGCTGTCGTCGTCACCTGCGGCAACATCCGCATCCATCTCCTTCAATGCTCCTGTCGCGCCGACGCCAACCTTTGGCGTGCAACCGCTGCTCGCCTTGCCCGACAAGGTTGGCGTCTACGTCACGAAGGAATCCTTCAAGGCGCTCTTGTGCTTTCAAAACAGCGCTACGTACCCATTGTCCCGTCTTCGCTTCCGTGTCGATGTTGTCGCACCACTCACACCAAGCCAGGCGAACGCGCAGCAGCAGCAGCAGATTCCCATTCACAAAGTCGACCTTCCTACCTTGGCGCCCAAGGCGAATTATGCGTTTCCCATTGAGGTCCCGTTGCCCGTGGTCGGCACGTACACGCTCAGTGTGCATGTGTACTACACAGACCCTTCCCAGACGGATCGCAAGCTGAGCTGGGCCAGCTCGTTTCCTGTGGAGCAGGCTATTACGGAGGCTGCCCAGCGTGTGCTGCGCCGCGTGCCGCTTCCGCGCCACCCACAATCGCGCGACGAACCGCACGATAAGGACGATCCCATTCAGAAGCCAAAGGACCTTTATGAAGTCATCTTTCAACCCCAGCGCACCGAATCATCTCATGGAACATTGAAGAGTGGTGAGGAAACCGTTGCCGCATCGTCGTCAGCAGCTGCTGCGGAGGCGGCACGACGGCTGACGATTGAAGACGCTGTGCAAGACCCCCGCCTGCCGCGTCATTCCTATGCACTAACGGTTGGCCTGCGCAACACCTGCGCGGTGCCTGTCGCCCTCACAGACGTGCGGCTCGCCCTACCCGCGGGTAGCCCTCTCGTGGTGTTCGAAACGGAGCCGTCCCTTGCCCTCCCCTCGACGACAGATGGAGACGTGAAGAACGGGTTGAGGAGGCTGGCAAGCGCGACACACCCGTGGCCGCGCGCGAACTTTGATCCGCAGGGTCACCACATGCAGCCAGGCGAGCAGCGGCACTTCACGTTTCGCTTTCTCATTGACCCCGCCGCCTTGCGTGGCGGCGACGGCCCCAGGACGCCCCTCGGGCCCGCGCTCGCGCCAGGGCTGGGCTGCGTTGCGTGGCAGTGGCGGCGCGCGAACGGGGATGGCGGTAGCGAGCAGTCCAGCGTCCTGCGACTGGACAGAATACGCGCGACGCCTGAGATGGAGCTCCTGGTCGCGCGGGTCAGCGCTTCCAGCGATGCGGACGGTAGTGGTGGCGGTGGAGAGGGAGGTGGTGGTGGTGTTGCTGCGGCTGCTGCGGCGGTAAGTGCGCCACTGCGGGCTGGTCGTCCGCTAGAGGTGCGCCTAACGCTTCTCTATACTCCGAACACAGCTCGTCAGCACGGGGCGAGCGCATCACCTGCCGCACCGGTTATCGCTGTGGAGCACGCGAGCAGCAGCAGCCTCCCCACCCTCGACTCCCTCGACAGCCCCGCCGCGAATTCTGCCGTGGTGCTGACGGGCACCCCTCGTGCCGCCCGCACCGGCGGTGCGGCGTGGCTCGATGTGTCGCTTAAGGTTCGTCCCGAGAAGCTGGCGCCGTATTTTCTGTACTCCGGCCCCGCGCTGCGTCCGTTGGGTTTCCTGGAACCTGGTGTTCCGCTCAGCGTGACCCTCCTTCTGCTTCCTTGGCAGTCCGGTCTCCTTCCGCTAGTCAAGGACGCGCTGCAGATCGTTGACGCACGTGCCCCGGACGTGATTCTGTGGCCCCCAGCCCCAGCAGAGGGCCCGACGACGGCGTCACCCTCGTCAGGGTCCTCTTCATTCGGCGCACGGACAGCGTCGTACGTTGGCGTGAAGGCCAACAGCGACGGCCATCGCAGCGCTGCGTTAACACGGGACAGTGCAATGCTGCCCGCACACACCAGATCCTCTGTGTTCGCGGACCGCTTTCTCGTCTCTGCCACGTTGGGCTCCGTCGTCACGGGTGGTGGTGGTGGCGGCATCGGCAGCAGCAGTCGCCAGAGCCTTGACAGAATGGCCGCACACAACGAGTCAGAGGTCACCGCAACGCCCACCGGGAAGGTTTGCCGGGCACTTGTGGGGGGCTCGGGAACTGCTCCAGCAGTTGCAGGCGCGCCGCTGCGCGTGGTCGAGGATGAGATGAGTGCAGAGGACGCCGCCAGGACCCTCTGTGACATTCTGGTGCAGTAGGAGCGATTCTCGTGGTGACACACAACAGGGATGGAAGAGATGGAAAGAGAGAGAGAGAAAGAGATAGGGAGAGATAAACCCAGCGCTCGCAGTTGCCTCCTGCCTTCCACACAACGTCATTTATGGTGTTTCTCTTCTTCTTCTTCTGTTCTTTCTGTGGGTCTGTTGTCTCGGCAGAACCGACGGACTGGAAAATGCATCGATGTCAACCAACAAAGACAGAAAAGGAGAAGAGACTTCTTTTATTACAGAACAAAAAAAAAAAAAACATCCCAACGTCGATGATCATGCGAGTATCCTCAGAGATCCTTTGCGCTTGGGAAACCTTTCCCTTGAAGGTGAGTGACACTCAGATGGCATAAAAGAGAGGGGAAAAGAAGCGTACATCGCGAGGAGCTGACGCTTCGGTCACTTGTCGCACATACACGCAGCTTTCAAAGATAGGCAAGCACTCCGCTAGGTGAATGGTGAAGGACCTCCAATAGCGGAGAATGACCTCCCATGTGTCCTCGCACACACACACACACACACACACATGTGGTGTTGTTCCTCCACTTGTATTTTCCCTATAAAACGCTATCTGTCCCCTCCCCTCCCCCTCCTCCCTCCTCCTCTCCTCTTTTTTTTTTTTTTTTTGCTACTTCGATTAGGATGCGCGCGTCGTCGTAGGGCCGGCGCTTCATTCTCTCTCTCTCTCTCTCACACTCGTCTTCCTAATTCATTTGCCCCGACTTTCCTTTCCTCATTTCATTTTGTTTTTTAAAAGGAAAAGAACCTCTTGGCAAAGCAAACAGCCAGTTTGCTGCCCTAACATTTCACTGACTTGACACGCCGTCGGCCTCACCGATACACACATTGGAATTTTATTTTTCTTCCTTTCTTCCTTTCTCTTCTCTCTCCCTCTCTCTTTCTCTTTTTCAGCGTTGAACGTACTTTTTTTTTCCTTCCCTGGTCCTTTATTGATTTATTTATTCTAACTAACCTTTTACTTGTTTTATTCTTAGGAAACGTTGAGCTCTCTCTCACATAATTGTTTTTTTTTTTTCATAAAGACTCGCTCCTCTTGAATTGGTTTTCGCGCTCCTGCACTTTGATACATTTAATTCTTGATTCATTTTTTTGTTAGTGTTGAGCCGTTGTTGTTGTTGTGTTTGCTTCCCCCGTTTCCTCTCACGTCGACTGAAGACGAAAAAAAAAAAAAAAGAGTCGTTTCGGAGATTCTGTTCCTATTGCACCGTGTGATTTGTCTGACCGTTTCCTTCTTGTCAGCATTATTGTCATTTTTGCCTTTGTGTGCGTGTTCGTGTCTCTCCTCTTCTCTGATTTTGTTTTTCGATTTTTTATAGCTGTTTGTTTTGTTTCCTATTCTCCTCAACTCATTTGGAACGAATCGTGCACCAATTCATCTTCTCTTTCTGCCTTCCTCTCTTCTTCACCCGACACACACACACAGACAGACCTCTGTGTCGTGGGCAGTGAGGCGCAAATTACATTTTCTTTTTTTTTCTTTTTTTTTTGGTTCTTCCACACTTTTTCGAGCATCTCTCTCACTCCCTCGTTGTACACCTGCTGAGCTGCCTTCTTCTCTCCTTGGAAATCTATCTAATTACTATTCCTATTATTATCATAACTACTATTCTTTTACTGTTTTCTACTATTCGTCGTGCCTTATCCGTAACCGCTAAATCTTCCTCCTTATCACTATTCTCCTTTTCTTTCGTTCTGTTTTGAGTGGGTTCTTCCCTCTCTTTTTCCGCGGAGTGCGCGGTTGTTGTTGTTTTTTTTTTTGTTTGTTTGTTCGTTCGTTTCCACGTCTGTTACCTCGCTGTGTTCTCCCTTGGCAGAACAAAAAAACAAAAGGCTCTGTGGAACGTCGCACCTGTTGCACTCGTCGATCTTATCTTACGAACAAGAGAAAAGCAAAGGAAGTGTTTCCTTGCATTCTTTCTCTTCTTCTTTCGCTCTTTTTTTCTCTCTCCCTCTTACCACTCGATCTTCTTTTTTTTTTTTCTTTTTTTCTTCTGTGTGTGTTCGAACTCCTCCTACCACTAATAGTAAGCAGGCACAGTGGAGTTGTCACTTGACATCTTCCCCCTGTGCTTTCCTCAAAGACTCCTTTCCCCCTCTCTCTCACTCTTTCCGCTCCATTCACACATATACAAGAGGGGGAAAAGCACACTCTTCGTTCGACTACAGGCAAGTGCCTGAAGAGCACAGGTGCCAAGAGCTCCATTCACAAAAAAGTGAACTCAACGTTTCGAATTCATCGGCTGTCCTCAGTCCTGATCACGGTTCGCCTTCGGCTTTTTTTTTCTTCTTGATCTGGGACTGAGCTGCGTCAATAAATACCAGCGATCCTCTGCACAACGCAAAATCCCTGACACAGGAAACGGTGGATTGAAGAGGAAGAAGAACACATAAAAGAGAAAGAAAAGAAATGTTCGCCTCAGGCTCTGACTCGAAAACGGCGAGCTCCACCTCGAGGGCGTCACACTCCTCCATGGCTAGCATCGCAGGAAGCTGCCGCACCCGACGTTATGCCCGGCGCAGGCAGCCCTCCCCACAGCCACAGCGGGACTCCAGCAGCGCCGCAGGCTCCTCCCTTGTAGATCGAGGCAGTCTGAAGCTGTTCCGCGCCTCGTGCTCGTCCTTTGGGGCCGCAGACCGGCAAGACGATGGCCAGAGCATCACCAGCGGCGGTGGAAGAGCCCCACGTGCGGCAGCGGAGGCCGCCATGACAGCCGACACAGACGCTCCCTGGCCCGCAGATGGCACGCAAAGCGCTTTCCCAAACGACGTCACGCGCACTGAGGTGCACTCAAGGGCTACAGCAGCAGCGGCGGCAGCAACACAGACGTCACAGCCGGTCGTCTTTCCCTCTGTTGCAACTCCCCAGAGTGCGGAGAGCATTCTCTCGGCCACCACCGTCACCGCCCTCACCAGTCGCGGCTCCTTTGCTTTTGGCAGCGACGACACGGGCGGTGCCGGGAGCGGCACGGGGGGCTCTCTGGGACGAAGTGACCCGGTCCTGGGGAACGCCTCCCTTCGCGCGCTGCGGCGGCAGGATTCATCCCCACGAGACGGCAAGCATGGCGTGGGTGATCCTCTCGTTCCCCTGCACTCCACCGTTGCGGCCTTGACAAACAGCATCGGTCTAGGTACTGTTGCAAGCCCAACGCAGCTACAGCAGCAGCAGCAGCAGCAACCGGGTCACGCGATGCTGCGTCCACCGGTGTGGTTGCGACATAACATGGCGAACCTGCCCAGCGCCTTCAATGTGAGCATCAGTAACAGTATCCCTGCCGTCGTGCCGAGTCCGCGGGCAGGGGACGCCTCTGGAAAACTCCACAGCAGCGATGACGGCGGCGACAGACGAAAGCAAGGCAAAACAGAAGGCGTGAGGACGAGGGCTGTTCACTCGGAAAACGAAACGCGTGGGGCACAGGCAGCGGCGGTGCTTCCCGCGGCGGGTGGTGACGGTGTGTCGGACATGGTGGCTCCCCATCCTGACGCACCGCAACGTCACCCCATCGTCTCCCAGAGGACGTCGCTGCGCACATCGCAAGAGCAGCATGAAACCGACTGCGATGGGGGTTGGATGGCAGGGCCGCTCACACCGAAGGCGGCCGTCCCGTCCCCATTCGAGGTGCATCTGGCGCGTTGCCAGGCCATGTCGTCACCCCACCACACCCGCGCCCGTGCTCAACCTCTTTCCCAGCATTGTCCACAAGAGCAGGGCTCAGGACGAGGCGGCGTGCACCCTCAGGCTGTCCCGATGGGTGTCGCCGTCCCTTCCATGAAACGCAACGCAAAGGCTGCGAGCCAGGACACCACGGTGCACAAGGATTTGGCTGTGGTGGTCCCCGTGAGGAGCCGTGACCTCAATGTGGAAGCGACACCGTCCGCGCCGCAGGACAATACCATGCGGGTTCCAGGGCATGAGGTCCATGCGCACTCAGAGAGCCCTAGCCATCAGCCCCTCGGAGAGGAAAAGAAGACGTACCGCCCACGGGATAGCGAGCCCACCACCCCACAGATGGATGTCGAGCAAGAGTGGGAAGGACGTAGTCCGACCGCGTTACTGCCGCCCACCGCGCTGACCTTCACGAGCCGCCTCGGCAACCACGCTGCGCCCAACCCTGCCACCCATCGCGAGGAGGACCCTTCCATAAAGGAGAGCGACACAGCGCGTGAAGGGGACGAAGGGGACGAGGGGTGCGCGGCAAAAGAACGGCCGCCACGAGCCACGGGCAAGCCCCTGGCGCCCATCACCCTCACGCTACCTGTGCCGCACGTCGTGAAGGCGACGACGCACGCTGTGCCCAAGGCTGGCACCCACGCCGATGCCTCTCCGCTTCACGACGGCGACGTCCTCACCAGCACCGGTGCGGGGAAGCCGCCGTTTGCATCCTTTGGCGTCGGCAGCAGCAGTGCAGCGAGCTCGCGGCACACCAGCTGCGACAGCTCCACCAGCACCGGATCTGCGTTTCCTTGCAAAGGCGGCGCGCGACGGGTCAGCGCGGAGAGCATGGTGGACAGCCTGCTCGGGGGCGAAGGAAGCACCCCTACCCTGGGCATCGACGACGCACCGCCCGGGCTGCTGCGCTACTTCAAGAGCCTCTCGGCGACAAATTCGCGATACAGCGACAGCAACGTCAATGTGCACGACGCCGAGGAGGGGGCCAGCAGCCGAGGGGATGGCTCCCCGCTGGGCAAAATCGACGAGGGCACCGAGGCGGGTCATGGCGCTGGGCACGAGGAAGTGGGGCGTGTGTCAGCCAAGGCACTTGTGGAGCATCCGTCCTCGACGGCACCGTGCCCATGCGATGGTTCCATTGAGGGACCCATGGGGCGCCACGCTGTCGAGGGGCAAGACGTCCTCGCCCCCGCCATAGCGAGCGAAAACGAAGGAAACGGCACGAACGAGGCTCAGGATGCTGCCCGCTCTCCAGAAACGTGTTTGGCCCAAGAAGGGGGTGGTCCACCACATCCACAGGAGTCATGGCAACCTCTCGCCCAAGGGCTTCGCGCGGAGAATGGGAAGCAGGACGCCGCTGTGGTCACGACGCCACCCCAGCGCAAGCGCAACACGCTGCCTCCGTCCGACGCCGGCACGCCCCGCGCTGGTGATGGCGGCCCCGCGGAGGTCAGCATGGCACGTGCGGTGCAAAGCAGGCCAGCGGGTGCTCTTGACGCCATCAACGAATCTCTTGCCTCGTGGCGAGCGAAGCAATCACCCGCACGAGGCGGCAGCAGCTCCAAGAAGCAAAGCGAAGACCCCCACCCGACGTCCGCGCAATCACCCAGCCCGTATGTCAGTCAGCTGTTTGACCTCATGGCCCTTGACGAGGAGCTCTCGCTGACGCGCCGAGGCACCGGTGCGACGCGCGGCGGTGGAGGGACGCCGCCTTCTCATGTCGGCCTCAGCTTCCCCTCGACACCGAGCGATCCACAAGTGCAGCAAGCGTTCGCAGCCATGGCGGCTCGGCTCAGCGTCAAGAGCGATTCCACCAACAACACCAAGACAAGTACGAGTGAGAGTACGACTGCTACGCGCGCTCGTCAGTGGGTTGCCGCGTGCCACCGCACCTCCTTGTCGTCACAACGCGACGCTCTGCCACAGCAGCAGCACGAATCGCGCAGCCCCTCAGACGCACGATCAGAGGAGCTTGGTGTGCTGAGTCGCGATGGGGACCACGTCACAGAGAGTGAGGAAACGAGTGCAGCAGGCAGTCCACGCGCCACCGTTCACGCGCCAGCAGGGGCCAGGGCCGTCGGGACGGGGTCCAGTCCAAAGTGGGGTGCGGGGCGGCACCCAGGCAAACTGTCCACGGCCTTTACCGCTTCCAAAACGTTCATGACGCTCCGGATTGGGGACGCCTTGGATGGCATCGATCGCTCGTACGAAAGCAGTGATGCGGGGCTGGGCTCTGCCCCGCCGGGAGTGCAGGAGCAGCAGCAGCAGCAGCGGCCCTCCTCGCGACGGCGCTGGGCGGCTGCCTTGCGCAAGCGGAGCGTTGGGCCCGTCAGCGGGCTGTCCGGTGGTGTTGTGACGGTGCTGTCGCCCCTCTCCTCAGGTCAGCCTCCCTCCTCCACATCGCAGCCGCACCAGCAACCACAAGAGCAACCCACACCTTCACGGGAGGACTTCAGTACCCTGCTCTCCACGAACTCTGCGCTGACGGTGTCGGCGGTTGGCTTTGTGCGCGGTGTCACGCCAGTCGAGCGCTGCCGCTGCTGCGTGAGTCCAGACGACGATGCCGACGAAAAAAAAGTGCGGAACGCGGCAGTCGAGGGCGAGAGTGGGGAAGGGAAAAGTCGTCAACAGTGCCGCCGATGCCGCCCTTCCTCTGGGGGAGCGGGCAACGCTGGGTTTGGTGCGCTCCTCCTCCCTTCCTCGACGCAGCGCCGGCAACGCCACAGCCTCGCCGAGGGTGGCGCGAGCGCGAGTAGTTTCTCACGCGCGCTGGAAGGCCAGGCCGGCAGCGGTGCGTGTCTGGTGTGGGGCCTCGAAGAGGACTCCCGCTTTTCGCTGAGAACGCTATGCTCCCAGGCGCTCCCAGACAGCGTTGGGGCTGCGCAGGCCGCGGCCGAGCTCAGCCCAGAGCGCAACGACTTCCCCATCCCCTCCCGGCACGTTGCCGCCGCAGACAGTAAAACCATCCACCGGTGCCGCGACGCGAGTTCCCCGATTCGCTCGCTGGCGCCACCTTCTCGGCCGTGTAGCGGGGGGAGCTTCCCACCCCGTCGCCGTTCTGTCATCTTCACCCCTACGTCCCCGTGCGTGGCGGGGCTTCCTTCATGTGCAGGTACGGCCGGCGTGTCGTCCTCACCCTTGCACCATCCGCAACCACCAACACAGCGCGGCGACGGTGGTCTTGCTGCGGCACCCCCGCCCGTTCCCCCAACAGGCTCCATCCTATTCAGAGGCGTGATTTCGCACGTTCCCCGCGTCGAACGCACCGCACGGCTGGGGAGCGCAGAGGGAAGCCGCAGCCATCCCCGTCCCCTCACCACCCTCAGTAGCGACGACACCGGCACCGCGACCGCCCTGTCGAGCACGAGCAGTCTTCTCGCGCTGCCTCCGCTGCCCTCACAGCCGCTCTCACGCACGAGCTCGGGGCGGGGCTGGCCACGCGCCTACGGCCTCACGCACCCACAAACTCTGCAACCGCAACAGAAACAAGAAGAATCACAGGGAAAGGGAGAAGCACGGGCACTCGGGACGCACACGAGCGAGGCGGTCGGGCTGCTGCCACCCCGCACCACACCCTCACGCGCCGCCTTCCCACGACGGCAAGCTTTTTCCTTCCGCACCGTCCCTTCCCTCGGCACCGTTACGAGCCTCGACGTGAACGAGGCGAACGGTCGCGAGGGCACGGGCGGCCAGGGGAAGGAGGCATCTGCAGGGCTCGCAACATACACGCTGGGCGGCGGCCACCCGGTCCCGCGGCGCCGGTGCACTTCGGTGATGGAAGAGCAGCCGCCTGAGCGGCAAGCGCCAGCGCAGCAAGCACCCCCGCCGGTGGCGCAGCGGACGCTGGCGTCGGGCCCTGCGGCAGGCAGCCGCGTGGGGTGTTACAACGGGCTGCTTCGCTCCCTCGCCCATGTTGGCTACCCCCTCACCCCGCTTGGGGCGGCCACCGCCACCCCCACAACGGCGAGTTTTGCGGGACGGCACACGCCGCCTCACCCTCACTCGCCTCTTCTCGCCACGAACAGCGCACCCCCGCAGCCACCGCACGGACCCACCTTGGCACCTGCTACCGCCCCACCTCCGTCAACACGCTTTGAGCGACGGTATGGGACCTCAGGGGAGGCAAGATCCTCTCCGCCCACCGCTGTGCCAACGTTTCTTCTTGAGCCCGCGAGGTCGGCCCTCGCTTCCAAACAGCGCGCCTCGCCCAACTCAGGACGCGCCGTTGACTGCAGCCAGATGTCCTCCTCCTCGTGCACGTCCGGCTCCGCACGGCCTTCGCTCGTGGCGCTGCTCGAAGATGACCGCGCGATGGCGGCGCCGTGCACCACGTCCGACCTGGTCGCCGACATCGCGGATCCCACGTCGGACACTGCTGCTGCTGCTATTCCCCCCGCGGAGGAGGCGTCCTCCGTGGCGATGCCCCCTCTCTCCAGCGTCAGCACAGACCTCCGCCCTCTGTCCCCTGCGGATCCGACTTCAGCATTGGTGCAGACCTTCTCCCTCTGTCCAACACCCGTGGAGAGCGTGCCGTGCCAATCCAGCACCCCCGCACTCCTGCAAGCCCAACAATCCGCCTCCACCTCACAGAGCCGAGCGAGCCCTGTTGGTGGAGCGAACTGCCCCCCGAGCGGCAGCGTCAGCTGGGCTCACGTCTACTACGCCAGCTGCAGCAACATTGACGCGTCCCTCTCCGCCGGCGTGGGCGTGCTGTCTTCGCAAACCAACTCGCAGTTTCCTTCCCTGACCCTCGCCGCAGCGACACTGGCGGCCAACGCAGCAGCCTCCACCCACAGCAGCACATCACGTGTTACCCCAGTCCGTGGCGGCACCGGGCCGCATCACGTGCCGGTGTCAACCACGTCCTTTCTGTTCGCGGTTCCATCCCCCTCCTCCGTCCAGACGGCAGACGGCCCGCAGGGCGGGAGCGGCAGTGGGAATGTACTCATCGCCCCCACCGAGCCCCTCATCCAGTTGGCGCCGACGGTCTCCATTCACGGCGACGACGGCCTCGGGAATCTCCACGCCTGCGACAGAAACCACGACACAAGGAATCGTCTTCGCGCCCAACACAAAAGGAACCACGGTGGTGGTGGTGGCAACAACCACACCCCACCCCTGCGCGCGCGCCTCGCAGACGAGGCTGAGGAGAGCGCGTACAGCTACCACGACGACACCGGCACTCGGCACCCGCCGCTGCTCCGTCACCCCCACAGCAGCACCATTCACAGCAGCAGTGCGGGGAACCGGAGTTCTTCCCCGGTGCGGGCGTCAAGGATTCACTTTATGGCAGCGGAAGGGAGCACCAGCAGTAGTAAGTCTACCCATCCTTCTCGACACCCCGCGGGCACGCTGGGCCACGGCAGCGGGAGCGAAGCTCCACGCCGGGCACCGCACTCGGTCAGCGGCTATCGTGTGGAAGACACGGCAGACGGGGAAGGCGGGTCGGTGATGCTCTTCACTCCAGAAACCCTGTGCGCACCGCAGCAGTGTCTGCTGCCACCGAAGCGCATGTCACGGGACGAGGAAGCTTAAGACAGAGAAGGGGGGAGAGAGAGAGAAAGGGCTGGCGACACCTTTGGCAACGTCAACCCTTCATGGATACGTTTTTGGTACGTTATGATTACTATTTGTGGAGGTATCTTTTAGTTTACTGTCTCTTCAGCCATGGCGGACAAGATGCATGCGCGCTTACCCTTTGGCATACACTTTTTTTTTTTAGATTTAGTTTTTGGTTTCAATGTATCCTTCGGATGTCTGATCTCCGTCGCCTTTTATGTTTTTTTTTTTTTCATGTAAAGTCAGTCGCATTCATCATTACACATTTCACACAGACCCCCTGTTTCTATTCACCTGTGTGCGCTCGATCTTCCTTTCTTGTGTTTTTTTTTCTTTTCCTTTCCTTCATTGATGTTTCCCCCCCCCCCCTTCCCACCTTGCGCTGCGCTCTTGGACTCTGACCATGTACACGTCACTCCTCCGATCCAAAGAAGAAGGAAAGAACACCAGCCGTTGGTGCCGATCCCAACACCCAAACGGAGGGAAAAGCATTGGACGCCTCTCATGACTTGCCGCTGACGAGCTTACAGAAAGAGAAAGAAAAAGAAAAAGAGAGAGAGTTGTTTCAGGACTGTGGGCGACTCGGGTGACTTGTGGCACATTCTTGATGACACCTTCTCTTTCGGACTGCCTCTCCCCCCTCCCCCCCCCCCCTCCTTAACGTGATTTCCTCATCCTCTCCGATTCTCTCTCTTCCGCCACAGCTGTAATAGCGATCTCAAGAAAAAAATAATTGGAATCTATCCGTCGTACGTCATCCGTTTTTGTTTTTTTTGTTGTTGTTAGATCCCTTTCCCTCCACCCAGACGACAAACGAGGACGACGTTAGATCCTCGTTGTTTCGCCACTATCTTTTGATTCAATTGTTATCATTTCTTTCGCACGAGAGAAACTTCTGTAGTTGCTCGTCAGCCACTTTTTTTCTTTTTTGGCAGTGCTTTTACCTTGGTGTTCTTCGCAGTTGCTCACCCTCATCTTGACTTTCGTATCGACGTCAAAAAAAAAAAAGGCAAGAACACGATGCCACCATCCCCCCGATCGAGTGTGCGAGAGCACCTCAATGTCATTGACCCTGACGCCGGCAAGCGCTACAAGCTCCACATCCGAGGCGCTGTCCACAAGCTCACGGTGGGCAAGGTAAAGCACTGCCTCGCCACAGCTAGCTCCTGTCCGATCCCAGAGGCGCGGATGGTGTTGAAACTCAACGGCGTGCCGCTGAGCAACGACCGCGACGTCTGCGGATCTCTTGGTATCCTCTCTGGCGCAACTCTTAGCGTGGAGGCCGCGCCACCATCTCGCTTCCGTACAGACCCAGCACTGGATGGCAGCAGCAGCAGCAGGCACGTTCTAGAGGCCCCGCGGGGCGGGGCGAGTGGCTACGTGGACCGCCACCCTACGGATCCTCGTACTCGCCGCAGCGGCCTCTTGGACCGTAGCCAACGTAGCCAGCCGCAGAGCGACGGCTGGGACAAGGATCTGAACAGACGTGAATACAAGAGCGCAGGGACTTCAAGCGAGGGTTACGATGACAATGACGAGGACGACGCTGTGGCGCCTCTGGTGTCCCTGCAGCGCCAAATGTTGGAGGCACAGACGCTGCAGGAGCAAGAGCACTTCCTTAAGCACGACAGCCAGGCGAGAGATCGTGCCTTGAACTCCTCCCTGGCACGCTTGGACGATGAGCTTGACCGCGCGCATGCTGCACGGCGGCAGCTGGAGCGCCAGCAGCAGACCGCCGCGGCCGCCCTCAAGCAGCTGCAGGAGCGCGAGGCGGAAGCCGCCAAGGAAAAGGCTCGGCTCGCGAAACTTCAGCAAGAGGAAGAGGCACGGGCAGCAGAGCGGGCCGCCGACCTTGCCGCCCGTCGGGATCAGCTCCGGAGCGAGCAGGAACAAGTGCGGCGGCTCGCGCAACTCAAACTAGAGAATGAAAAGGCGCGGGCGTTGGTCGAGAGTCAGCGGCGAGCGCGGGAAGAAGAGCGGCGCCGCGCCGCAGAGGCACAGCGAGCGCTCGAAGAGGAGGATAAACACCGTCAGCTCGCCTTGCGCGCGCGTGAGATTGACATGGAGCACCAGCGCCTGCAGTACATTCGCGGGCAGCGCGCGCTCTTGGAAGAGAAGGAGCAGGCACTCGAAGAGAAGGAAGCCATGTACCGCCGGATGGGGATAGAACCGTCGCTGGAGGTGCAGCGAGAGCGGGCAATGGTGGAGGCGGACAAGGCGGCCTTTGCAACGGAGGTGCAACGCCAGCAGCGGCTGCAGCAGGCACCAGCGTTCCCCGCGCTCCAAGACAGAGACGGCGCAAGGGACGGCAGCCTGTCCACCCCTCTTCGATTGGTCGCCCCTCCTCCACCGCCACCAGTCGACCCAGCCGCCTACCCCCGTAGCTCTTCCGCTCCGTTGGCGACACAGCAAAACGGAACGAACCCTGCCGCTGTCATCCATAACAGAAACAGCAACGATGACATTCGCAACGGTGCCCCTCTTGTCGTGCCGTCCGTCCCTGATGGGACGTATTACGACCCAGTCGAAAACGCTGCGGAAAACCTGCGTCGGCTTGGGGAGGACCTCGAGCTGACGGAGCCCTTGACCTTTGATGAAGCCAACACCTGTGTCATCAGCATTGATGGCGCCTACACCCTTCTCGTCACCTACGACGCCGCCACGGAGCGACTCTTCCTTTACTCCACACTCCTCACCGCGATTCCGGGCGGACCACAGGGTGAAGGAAGTAGCCCCGACGCGGCGGACTTCCGGCTGAGGCTCTACGAGTACCTGCTCGAGGGCTCGCTGCTGGGACGTGACATGTGCGGCGGCGGCATCGGGGCCTCGCTCAAGAACGACTTCATCCTCATGTCGACGAGCCTGTACATGCCCACCAGTCAGCCCTGGGCACTCCGCACCGTGGCACCTCAGTTTCTGCAGTGCCTGCAACACTGGCGCGAGCGTGTCGCCCAGTTCATGGACGACTACCAGCACAAGGCACAGGCGGCGGCAACGACCTTTCCCGCGGTGCACGGCGCTTCTCATGAAGTGTACCGCGCGGCCTCGCCGAACCCTGGGAGCGGTGTTGGCCCCTCTTCGGCTCTTCCCATGGCATCCCAGCAACCACAGCAACCACAACAGAGGGCAGGCTCTTTGTTTTTCTCCAAGGACGATTTCCTGACCCAACGCCCACTTGACCAAGACCCTCAACCACAACGAGCACCACCGCCGCTTCCGCAGCAACATCAACCACCCCATGGTGGAACCGCAGGCTACCGTGAGGTCCCGGTGATGGGGCTGGAGGTGACTGACACCGTCATGCTCGATGGCGTACCCACGCGCTACCAGGAGGGCGGCGTGCTCGTGGTTAGCACGGCGGGGCCGGCTGCGTTAGCGGGGCTGCAGCCGCACGATCTTCTTGTGAGTCTTGACAGCGCGCGGGTGAGGCATGTGGGCGACTTCCAGGCACTCGCCAGCCAGCTGTCGGCGGGTCAGGTGGTGACACTGCAGGTAGTGCGGCACGGCGCGCCCATGTCCCTGCGCATGCAAGTGGGGTCGGTCTGGGTGCCTGCGTAAGACAGTGCACGCGCACAGGAACAAAGAGGGAAGGAGAGAGAGAGAGAGAGAAAGAAAGGAGTGGAATCAGCTTCACGCCAGCACTCTCCGGGTTTATCTTCACTTCACTTTTCTCTTTCCTCCGCTCTCTTATTTTTATGTTTTCTCTTAACCACCCTCCCTCCCCCTCTGTACCACTTCGTGTTTGCATACCAACACTCTTGGGTTGTGTCCCTTTCTTCCCTCTCCTTCTTTTTTTGTTTACCCCTCTCTGTATCGTAGATCCACCATCATTGAACAGAAAGCGACAACCATTACGTCGGCGTTCCGTTAACACATACACCTGCGTGTGTGCGTGCGTTGTGGACGCGCTATGCTTGCGCATGGGAATCATTCTGGCGAAGAGAGAAAACAAATCAAGCCGCATGAATACCCCCCCCCCATACACACACACACACAGCCAACAGGTAGTCTGTATGGTGACCAATCCTCACTCGTCCCTATATCATTTCCCTACCTGACTCCCTCCCTTCTTTCTCTTCCTTTGCAGGAACATAGCGATTTACATCTCTCTTTCTCTCTGTGTGTGTGAATCCAACCAGAGAAAAGAAAGCCGGGCGATAAAGAGAGAGAGAGAGGGAGGCTGGACGACACACCAAGCATACCCTCAGTGTTCTCTTGTCTCCGTTACATCTCCCGTTTCCTTCTATCTTTTCACACTTCTTCTTTGATTTTTATTCCTCATTGTAGCAGACCCTAGGCCCATGAACGAGACAGGCGCCACCACCGATCTCGAGCGCACGCGACGGCACCTCGAGCACGCGTATGAACGCGACCTGCCCGTCACCCTCACCCGCTACGCCGACCCACAGCTACTCGGGCGCGTCCCCGTGCGCTGCTCCGACGTCCTCCCCTTAATTTACGCCCAGCAGCGCGCGAGCCAGCTGCAGCGACAGCTCGAGAAGCGCGATTACGGGGACGTTGCCGAGGATGCCGATTTCATCCCGGACGACGATGACATCGACGGGCAGGTGGTGATGCACGAGGACGACGACACGTTTGTCGGCAAACGAAACGTTTTCCCGCGGGACATCTGGCACGCCCTGTCCGACGCCGCCGCGTCACGTCACTTTGCAGGCGTTCCGGTGGCGACGAGGGACATCTCCGCACTGGCTGCGGGCATGGAAGGGCCGGGGGAGACGGCGCAGGCGGGTAGCTCACGAGCGGACGGCGGCAGTGGCAACGCTGCGTCACACCACGACGAACTCACCCGACTCGCCAGCCGCAAAGCCGCCGTCTTGTCGTATCTGTTCCCGGAAACGAAGCAACGACACCACAGCCACGGGGCTGCGCTCGGAATGAAAGAGCCGCTAACCGCGTCGCCATCCTCATCCCTCACCACCAAGCCGCGGCTGGACGGCGCACCCGACAACGACTCCTTCGTGGGCTCCCATCCCCATGCAAGGGACGCAGACGACAGTGGTATGCCGCCTGGCGAGCCAGACACGTTTGTGAGGGACGAGGCGCTCCTCTACGGCGTGCGTGCCATCCCAGCGCAGAGCCCTGAGTTCCTCGAGGTCCTTGCCGCGTGGCTTCAGAAGTTAGAGGCGCTGGAGGAGGCCGGGACGCTCGATGGCGTGCTGAGCGCCAAGCAGCAGCACATTGTCCATTCACTGCTCTCCGCCGGAACCGTGCAGGCGAACCCGCAGACATCTGACAAGCCAGGGGCAGCCCCCGCACGTCGTGCCGCGGCTTCCCAGGTGCCCGCTGCGAAGGGGCACACGGCGCTTGTTGGGGCCTCTGCCAAGGCAGTTCTTTCGACCTACACCTACAAGCCTCTCGTGAAACAGCACGCAGGCGACATCCTCGACTCCCTCGTCCCTCCACGGCTGCTCTTCTTCTTTGATATTGACGGCCCTGCTGCCGCGCGCTTCTTTCGTCAGCTCCGCGACCAGCTCCGTGTCATTCGGCGGCTTGAAACGGAGCTACAAGAATTGCGGCAGGGCGGCGCCGCGCCTGGAGCAGCAGCAGCAGCAGCAGCAGCAGCAACAGACGCTGCGACGACCAGTCGCCAAAAGATGGGCCACGCAGGGGAGGATCATCCCGCGTCCTCGTCGACGGCCGCCGGCTATGGCAGTACCAGCCGGATACGACTGCTCGAGCGGCAGCTGGCAGCCGCCTACGCCGTGTACCGCGGCCAGCACGACCCAAATGCCAACGCCAGTCCGACCGAGGAAGCCGGTAAGGCGGCGGACGGGGCGGGGTCCGCGGCGGCGGCCTGTGACCTCGACGCCATGGACCCCATTGTGGGAGAGGCACTGCTCATGATGGAGACGGCCAGCGCCGAGCAGGCGACACGACACGACCTGCTGACGCTAGAGGTGGAGCTGGATCAGTACCTGCAGGCCAGCCGCGCCCGTGGGGCAGCACATCCCTTGCACTCACCAGCGTATGAGAGCTACCTCAATGGGGTCATGTCGTCGTCTGCGCGGGTCGCGGACGGCAAGGCAACGATGCGCTCGACGATGCATGGCACAGCCACGCGGACAGTCGGTGGAACGCCCGCGGGTGGTCTCATCCCCCGCCCTCCTCCCTCATCGCGTGGATCGGCCAACAATATCAAAACACGGACCGCGAAGGGGCCTACCAAACCAGCCATCGCCGTGACGGCGGCCGCAGAAACGAAAGCGGCGGCCGACACAGCGCCATCGGGTGTGGCGGCACCAGAGGCTAGTCCCACCTTTGGCCTCACCACGTCTCGCGGCCCGCTCGCCAACAACAACAGCAACAATACCGTCTCTGGTGGCGGGCACACCGTGCGCGGCGTCGGGGGCGTCGGGGACGGCACGCCGCAGAGCACCCCACCCCTCCCCAAAGAGCTCAGCCGCGAGCGCACCATCCTGCAGTTCCACCTCCTCAAGCAGGAGCTGCTTCGTCAGGTGGTGCTGGATCTGCCCGAGCGCGGCGTGCTGCTCGCGCGGCTGCTCAATGAAGCGGAGCTGAGCCTCAGCGCCTACGACACCCTTGTGCGCGCGGCGAGTGTGGCGGCGCAACGTCACAAGATTCTAGACGGTGCGGAAAATCGCCACGCGGAGCTGAGCGCGGCCATGGAGGCGGTGACGGCGGAGCTTGACGTGCTCAAGGCTCGGAAGGCTTCTCTGGAGGAGCGCCAGGCGGCGCTGAAGTCGTGGGCGAAGGAACGTCGAGCTGCTGATGAGGCCGCCTTGGCGCAGCGGGTTGCCTTCTCCGAAGTAGTGGCGGAACGGCTGCGACAGCACACAGAAACCGTGCGTGCGCAGCAGGATCGGGAGCGGCGTGGCTCGACGGTTGGCTAGTGCGCACAGAATCTACCTTGAGGGATGCAGGGGGGGAGGGGCACCCCATTTCAACTTGTTGGTCATTGAGCTGCGCGTCATGGGTACGTGCCGAATGCTTTGTTGCCTTTTCGTGTCCATGAATGTAAACTAAAACGACTGTCTTCTTCCCCACCTTTCCCCATCCCCAGGGGATGCCTTTGCTGCTGTTGGTGAACGCATGTTGATGTGTTTTTTTTTTGTTTTTTGTTTTTTGTTTTCCTCCCTGTCTTTCTCCTTGCTTTGGTGAGGAGGAAGAACCCGGTATGGGGCGGATCATGTACAGACCCAGACCTCGCGTGTCTTTTCTTTTCTTTTTCCCCACATCTATGTTGCCTCCTCTTTTCCTTCCCCCTACAGTCCCCTCTCCTTCAGGGTTGACGCTACACTGACATGAGGTACGCAAAGCATCAACGAAAAAAATTGTATAAAATAATTAAAAAACGAATCGTGGCAACGGGAAGGCGAGTAGAAACCCTGCCGACGCTGTCACAACGACTCCCACCATCCCAATGGCCACTCGCGAGCAAATTCATTGGGGTGCCCAGGCTTCTGTGTCCGTGGACGATAATCACATCTCCTGAGGGAAGGATGGGATCTGCTTAGAAACAGAGATCGCTGTGCCTCACGGCGCAACACTCTCATCCCGGAAAAGAAGCCTCGTCGGCAGGCAATTGAGGATGGAACAATGATAATAAAAAATGAAATAAAAAACAGATGGATTCGCCTCGTAAACGAGAAAGTCACAAAGGTGTGGCACATGTCGTGCGAGAATATACAAATGATTCTCTCATCTTTCCCTCTCTCGATGGAACTTTCGCGGTTAGATCTTTTCCAAAGCTTATTCGTCATACTTATATTATTATTTTTGCGCAACTCAAACCTCTTCACACACACTGTCTACCCCACTCACTTTTTTACAGTAAAAAAAAGCTATATATTCTTCTCCTCCACACCTCTCATCATGGCCCGCTCTCGTGCTTCCCCCGCTCGCAGCAGCAGCCCCTCCCGCGCTGCCCCACCGCCGGCCCCCGCCGCCAAGCCCGCGGCGTCTCACAACACCAACGGCAACACGCACCAGAGCTCTGCGTCCCACCCACCGCCGCCCACGCAGCCGCAGGTGACCAACATCTACGTGCAGCGCGGCGGCATGGGCGGTGGTGGTGGCTCTGGTATGCTCGGCACCATGGCCGCGGTCGCCGGTGGCAGCGTGCTCGGCCACGGCATCAGCAACTACCTCTACGGCCACAGCAACCAGGCCCCGACGCAACCCGCGGAGGCGCAGGAGCTGGCGCAGGCCGCCGCACAGGAGAACAACGCCTGCGCACCGCAGCTCGGGGGCTACTCCAAGTGCCTGGAGGCGAACCCCGAGTCTGCGGACAAGTGCAGCTGGGCCTGGGACTACTTTATTCAGTGCCGTGACAAGAACCAGTCCATCAGCTAAGCAAGACGCCAGAGGGATCGCTTTATATTCATAAATGTTTGTCTTGAGAGGAGGAGGGAAAGGGAGAAGAAGTATCTGGAGGTCAAAGGTTGGAAGAAGCAAGAGTACATCAAGGAACGCGAGAGAACGCTCTCATGGTTCGTCCTTTTCTTGTCGTTCGTCACGCCTGTGGATGGGTATCCCCTCATCTGGCCTCATGACGGTTATGATTTATTCTCTTCCCCCTCCTCCCCGCCTTTTGTTCTGTTCGGTGTCTTGACCATTTTTATCTTTTGTAAGCGTGACAGGAAGGAAGGCAAGGTTCCCTTTCTCACGGTGTCTCTCCTTCTTCTTTTTTTTCAAAAACAAACTTTCCTCCTGCCGCGTGACATGCATCACAGATGTTTTCCTTTCTGTGCGCGCGACGGAGAGAGGGAGGGAGAGAAGACAACGGTCGTGTGGTTGAGTGGGAATGCCTTGTCTTTTGATTTCGTGTTCTTCTTCCCTTCGCTATTATTTTTATTATATTTTTTAGCTTGGTACATCCCACGTTTTCTAGCTTAACATGCATATTTCCCCAAGTATTTCTCACATGCACGGACAAAGACACGTTAAAAAAAAAAAAAAACGACGCACAAAGGCAAAAAGAAAGAAGATGAAGTGCTCCGTATGCTGTTTCTTTTCCTGCATGGGAGATGAGAACACATTGGAAAGTGAACTGAGAACAGGGAGAGATGTAGGCAGAGGGGAAGGGCAGACAACGAATATCGAAATTGGATTGGAGGTTGATACGAGTCATACGCAAACACATACACCTAATACGCGTGTGTGCGTGCGTGCGTACGGCAGGGACGTCACGCTCCGTCGAACCGAATTTTTCAAGCAGTCTGCCTCTCCGGGTGGTGGAAAAAAAAAAGGGAGAAGAACTTTGCGCGAAAGGGACGAGATGATCGTTATCCCTTCCTACTCCCACCTCCAACTCTTCACGCGCTGCATTCCTGTGACAACGACGTAACTTATACATGGCCGCTTTGCTCGCTCCTTCTTCTCATCGCACGGGACAGTCTTCGTAAACAAGGAGGACAATTCCTTCGTGTTATTATCACCCGACGCGCACAGCACAGACGGCGGTGCCGACGTGCACCCTTACGGTCTCGTTTGTGTTGCATTTTTTTTTTGTTGTTTCTTCTAATTTCCCATATATACACAGCGGCTGTAATAGAAGCACCGTGTGATTCCCTCTTGCTCTCTTCGCTCCTTGACGGCGGGAAATCATCGGGAAAGCCTTCAAAAGAAACTTGCGTCCATCAGTGAACACCATTACATACACACTCTCTCTCTCTCTCTTTCTCCGATTGCTTTTCTTCACATTCCTCATCGCTGTTGCTTCTCGAGCACCCAGTCTAGTGAAAGGCTGGTGCTGTGGCGATTGACAGTGCTGCCGTCCCCGCCGCTCCAGTAGTGGTCCGAGGGACCTCATTTCTCCTTCTGTCAGCCTCTCCCTCCACTTATATCGCACAGGAGGAGGAAAAAAAGGAGAAGCAGACAAAATTCAAAGACATCGCTGCAGCGCCACCATGGACAGCAGCGCCGAAAACAACCGTGAACTGCCGGTACGCTCTCCCACCCGCTTCCTTGGTGCCTTCTTCCAGCCGCGCGCACCGCCGGATGCTGCGGCCTCCACCTCCACGCCGACCACCAGCAGCAACGCCCTGCTTCCTCGTGTGGCCAGCATCGACGACGTGGCGAGCCTCCCTGGGAGCGGCGACCGACGGCACGCCACACAGCTGTCATCGAGCACCAACGCACTTGCCACCTCCTCCCCGCCTCCCTCGACCCCGACGTCAACGATGCCGCTTTTTCGCTTAGGAGGCGGCAAGCAGCAGGTGGCCCATGAGAATGGGAGCGCGCCACACGCCACGCCACCTGAGGCATCCCATTCCGAACCGGGAAGTCACAGCGGAAACGCAACACAACGGAACGGCCACACGCAGGGCCATGGTGCCGTGTCTCCAACAACAAACCACTGCGCACCGCTGATGAGGGGGTACCGGCAGTGCCTGGAGGTGAACCCTGACGCCAAAGTGAACTGCACGTGGGCACTGGACAAGTATATGAAGTGCCAAGAAATGCATGACACAGATTGATGAGGGAGAGAGACAAGTGTTTTTAAAGTTTGGAACAGGAAAACAGTGGTGAAGAGATAAAAATATGAAGACGCAAGTGCAGGAAGGCTCGCCGAACTTTGCCTGTGAACGGATGCTCGATGTGTGAGGTAGAGAGGATGTGTACACCACCGTGCGACGTGAGGAGTGTACAACGTGAGGCTAAAGCAACGGAAAGGACAAAGCAAAGAAAGAGCGAGAGAGGGCACCGGATGAAGTTCAACGGCCATGATGTTGGTGCTTTCATTTCACGTGGCCTCCGTCGATTACCACCACGTCCTCAATAACGTTTGCTTCCCCTCCCCCTCCCTCTCTCTCCACACGCCTACCGTTTCCTCTCTTTCGCTCTTCGCATTATGTGTCTTTTGCAGAGTGGTCGCCATCGCTCCTACGTGGTCGTTGTTGCTGTTCTTTGTTTTTTGTTTTTCTTTCGTTTGTTGCTGCTCTTCGCTTTGACCTCGTTGCTTCTCTTTATTGTACGTATTCTAAAGACTAATGTTGGTGTTTTGTCGTCGCTCGATCCCCCTCCACTTCTCGCTTCCATGTCAGGCATTCGCTTCCTCTCTCTCTCTTCTTTCCTTTGTTTTTCATACGCCCGTTGCTCCCTAGCCCTCTTTATTCCTCCTTCTCTTCCATCCTACCTCCCCCCCCCCCTCACCCAACTACCACCACCACCCTACACTATATCTATCCCTCCATCAGCATCAACTCGTCTTGGAATGATCTTCACAAGTACGCAGCAACGCTCACGTGTACGTCAGTGTCTCTTTCCTTTTGTTGTTGCTGTTGCTGTGCTTTGCCCCAGCACCTTCTCGGTGTTCGCTGCACACACGAGTACACATCTACACCTCGAATGAAATACCTCAGGAGATGGTTACAACACAGACAATGCTGACGCGCGCACGCACACAGGAAAAAAGAATCACAATTTACATGAAAGATGGTTAAACGCGCATCGACTAGGTATGGGATGTTCTACACACCCCGACTTCCCAGCACGCCACCCCGTGCGCATGTGGGAAGGCCGCGAGACCAAGTGAATGTGAGCTTATACATGTGTCTTGGAAGAGTCACCGGATCTAGAGGTCAAGGCGGCTGACCACATGTTCGTTGGAAAACGCATTTCTATCTGCACAGTAGCAGGGGAATCCTTTGGGCATAACACCACGTCGCTCATCTACACTCACTCGATAGAGAGTTGTGTGTGCGTCTGCGTGTATATGGGAGCAACGATTCGCACCACACCTCTTCCTCGTCTTCTCCTCCTTTGCTGCACTCCCTTTACCACACTCTGACACGCAAGAGGAAAGTTCATCACACACACACATACATACACATACATATTACCTTTTCCTTCTCAACAAATCACCTCTTGCGATTGCTCTCCGAATTATTATTATTATTATTTATTTATTTATTTTACCTCTTGTACCTCTCAAAGTTTGTTTTTTTTTTCGTGCCTGTTTTTGTCTCCTCGACAGTAATACATATATTCTAGCAACCCTTCACGGAAAGGAATCCAAGAAAGAAAAGAAAAAAACATTCAATACAGAACACACTTTTTCATTTCAAAAAATCATGGCCCGCTCTCGTCGCGCTCCTTCCCGCAGCCACAGCGCCTCACGTGCTGCCCCACCGCCGCCACCTCCGCGTCAGGCAACGCCCCCGCCCGCACAGACCCATCGCCCTGAGGTGACCAACGTCTACGTGCAGCGCAGGCCTGGCTACGGCATGGGTGGTGGCGGTCCTGGTATGCTCGGCACCATGGCCGCGGTCGCCGGTGGCAGCGTGCTCGGCCACGGCATCAGCAACTACCTCTACGGTAACAGCAACCAGGCCCCGACGCAACCCGCGGAGGCGCAGGAGCTGGCGCAGGCCGCCGCGCAGGAGAACAACGCCTGCGCACCGCAGCTCGGGGGCTACTCCAAGTGCCTAGAGGCAAATCCCGAGTCTGCGGACAATTGCCGGTGGGCCTGGGACTACTTCCTTCAGTGCCGCAGTGCGAACCAAGACGGAGGTGTCCCCATTCAGTAAGAAGAGACAAAAAGAAAAGAAAAGGAGTGGGACAGAAAAGCATTCGCACAAGTGGCATTGCACACACACACACGCACGTACACGCACACGCGCACATCCAAGGCTCAGCTGCTGAAGTCGGTGTCGCCTGACAGCGAATACTTTCTGTGTCTCTCCCCGCTCTCCTTTCTGTGACGACCTTATCACTTTCTTTTCTTCTTCTATTTTACGCTTTTTTTTTGTTACTCCTCCTACTGTTTCACCCTTGCTTGTTCATTCCGCATACCTATATGTATGACTGAGGTCTCTTCTTCATTCACAGTTATTTCCCCAACTTATTCTCGCATGAAAGCTTCATATTTAAGAAAAAGGAAAAGGAAAATAAGTGGCACAGACTTGACGACATGTGCAATATATTTACTTCAAAGGAAAGGAATACTGGCTGGTGCTTTAGTGAGGGAAACGTGGAGTTCTTCTCCCATCTCTGCTCACACCCTCTCGGTTTTCCCTCAGAGTAAGCGCTCAGAAGCACTTGCCGCCATACACGTATCCTCTCCATCGGTGCTCTCCGCGCGAGGAGGCGGGGGGGGGGGAGTCGAAGCTCTGAAGTGTTCTTTTAAATGGAATGGCTCCTATGGCATGTGGCCAGTACGGCAAGTCTTCTTTTCCTTGCTTTTTGCCTTTGTTATCCTTGCTTTCGAAACACCCTTTGCTGACGCGGGGAAACCACCGTTCGACGCCCGAGGTAAGGATCTACAGAAGGTTGTTGTTGTTGTTGTTTTTTCAAAAACCTTTTCTTGGTCAGATCTTTGTTCTCTTCTTTTCATAGCCAAAGGATTTGTGCGGCAACGTAGAAGGAGCATTGAGAATCCCTCTCTCGCTTTCCACACACACACACACACATCGACACACATCATCGCAGTACGGGAGTTGACAGGCACTCGTGCAGTTGCATTTCTTGGCGCGAAGGTGAGGCACATTTCTTATTATTGTTGTTGTTGTCGTTTTTATCCAACCTGCCATGGACGACAACACGCTGTGGGGCGTTCTGGTGTCGCAGAACAAACCTACAACGAGCAACGGCCTCGTTCCCTATCTGCGTTCGCAGCGGCGCAAGCTGAGCAAGTCACACGCCCTCACAGCGCAAGAGGAGGAGAAAGAAGAGGGGGCTGAAGACGCCCAAAGCTCTCCTCATCAAGAGCTTCGTGCGCTGATGGCGTCGTTTCCCGAAGCGGCCCCTTTCTTTTTTCTCCCCGGCTCTCCGGATGAGGACGTAGACGTTGGAGACGACGAAAAGAACGAACCTAACGAGACCGCCCTCCACGCGTGCCTCACAGCCCTCCTTCCTCTCTCTGGGGAGTGCGTGCGTATTGGGCGTCTGCACAGCAATGACATTGCGCTCCCCACCAACCCGTGCATCAGCAGCGTGCACTGCACACTTACCGCCACGGCGACGGGCAAGGCTGTTGCTCCGTCGAACGATGGGACGGTGGGGTCGGCGCAGGGGGACGTCTCGGATGCGCCTAGCGGTGACGGCAGCGGTGGGGGTGGCGGTGGTGTTGACATTGACGCACTTGCGGGTCTGCATGCACCAGTAGAGAAGGGAAGCGTGGTAGCGGCGGTCACCGCTGCCACGACAGGCGCCGCAGAGGCCCTCCTGACCGCTTCACAGGCGGCGCCGATCAACGAGTCGCACGCAGGGGCCGTTGGCCCCCAGCAGCTAACACTGCGTGTCGCGCTCTCCGATGCTAGCACCAACGGCTGTCTGGTCAACGGAAAAGTCATTGGCAAAGGCAACACCTACTGTCCCCTTGAAAACGGCGACGTGGTCGAGCTCATGAACGCGGGGAAGCGGCACACGGACGAGTACAACCTCAAGTTTGTGTTTTACAGCATGGACGGCTTCCACGCGTGGTTCGCAGCCAAGCGTCGGGAGCTGGCAGGGCAACAGAGTCCCTCGCCCTCGCTTCCACCCGCGTCATTGCCGTCCCCTGCCACCGCAGGGGGCACCGCAGCAGCAGCAGCGCAGGCGAAGCGGGAGGAGCGGCGGGCACGCCGTCGTGCGTTGCTGCTGCGCGCGCGCTGGAATGTGGCGGCGCAGGTGGCACGCATGTACCAGCACGATGTGGAGGAGTTCTATGTCATGTGCCCTGGTGAGAAGGGTTTGCTGGGGAAGGGGGCCTTTGGCAAAGTACTGCGCGGGGCACTGAGGAAGGCGGCCGCTGCCGGTACCGCGACGGCAGCGGCGGCGGTCTTTCCTAGTGCGCCGGAGGTCGCCGCCTGGACCCCTGAAGAGGAGGCGGAGCGCCGCCAACAGTACGTCACCGCACGTGCGTGTGAGGCCCCCGCCAGCGCCTGGGAAGTCCAAAAGACCTGCCCACCGCCTGGCACCGATGGCACCGCAGCGGACGCGCGGCCTGAGGCGTACCCCTTTGCGATCAAGCTCGTCAACAAGCGGCGCATGCTGCTAGACGCCCTGGAGGAACACACAGGGGCGGCAGGGCAGTCTTCCACGTCCCCGACCACCACGACAGCAACGGCAGGCTGGGGTGGTGGGTTTCTTCGCCCCAGTGATGCTGTCGAGGGCGGGGGCACCGTCACCCGTGTGCGGCTTGGCGACTCCCGCGAGGTCGATGTCTCCAGCGAGGAGCGCGCGCTGCTGCAGCACCTGGTGAACCTCGAAACCCAACCCGACGACTACGCGCAGCAGCGGGAGCGGGATTGGACCTCGCGGGAAGCTCACCACCTGCTCGAGCTCCACAACAGCCTCGCCACCCCGTCGCCATCGCTGCCGCCCTCCCTTGGTGGCGGGATGGGAGGTGGTGGTCTGGAGAGCCCGTCTGGCGCAGCCCTTGCCACCGCAAACACCGCTGCCGGGCAAGACGGGAGGCAGGACCCAACCCCGCCATCCCTCTTCACTCCCGAGACGGGGGGCGGAGGCAGCTCGGGCACAGGCGCTTTTGGCGCCGCGCTCGACCTGGCGCAAGAGGAGCAGCGCCACGCAGGAGCGAAGGAGGAGGCCCGGCAGCGGCTTCTCCGTCGCCTTAACCCGTCACTTCGGCGGCAGTACGAGCGGGAGCTGCAGCAGCGGCGGCGGCAGCAGTGTGAGATTAACATTTTACTCGCTGTCCAGCACGCCAACGTGACGCGCTTGTACGAGGTCTTCGACGGGGCCGAGCGGCTGTCGCTTGTGATGGAGCAGGCCCTCGGTGGCGAAGCCTGGGACCTTCTCCAGCCAAACAAGCCCCCACCGCGGGCGCTTCCGCCACCTCTTGCAACGGGGGCCGTGCGTGAGAGCAAAGAGAGTGAGGGAAAGGAAGAGGAAGAGGAAGAGGAAGAAGGCATGTACACAGGCGGGCCGCTGCCAGAGTTCCTTGTGAAGATCCTCGTCGTGCAAGTCCTGGAGGCGGTGCACTACCTGCACGGCATGGGCATCGCCCACCGCGACCTGAAGCTCGAGAACCTACTCCTCCAGCGCCCTTGCCGCTCGCATGACATGTGCGCGTTGCAGCTCGAGATGCTGCTCAACAAGGTGCGGCAGTATAAGCAGGAAGCGCTGCCCGTCTCCGCGGCGCCCACGCCACAACGCCAGGAAACAGAACAACCACCGCCCCCACGCCTCCTTCTGAACCCGCTATCTCCGCTCTTCACCGTGCACATCCCTCGTGCCCTGTGGCCCGTCGTGAAGGTGACCGACTTTGGTCTCTCCTGGATGCTGGATCGCGGACCTGCAATGGGCAAGGTCAGCCGTGGGACCACCGCCGCCGCCGCCGCGAAGGAAGACGGGGCCAGCGGCGATGAAACGGTTGAGCTCTACAGCCGCCATGACATGACGACGAGCTGCGGAACCCCCATCTACGCAGCACCCGAGGTCACACGCCCAGAGCTGCGACCGAGCCGCTCCGGCTACAGCGCGGCGGTGGATCTGTTCTCTGTCGGCGTCATCACGTACGCGCTGCTCACCGGCCGCATTCCTTTTCCCAAGCGCGACTACCCCAATCGCGGACCGGTGATTGACTACCAGGCACCTCTGCAGTTTGACCGGTTTCGAAAAAAGCGGCTCGCGCCAACCGCACGGGCATCAAACAGCAACGCGCACGACCACGCACACGACGCGCGCAAGGACAAGGGCCACGAGACGCTACCACCAGAAGAAATTCTGCCTGCCATCGCGGTGGCGGACAGCTTTCGTATCCCTTGCGACGGCAGCGCACCTCCTCCACCGCCTTTGGCGGGTGCCAGTGGACACACGATGCCAAAGGGTTTGAAGCGCAGCCGAGACGCTCCCGCGGTGGAATCGGCGTCGCTGGCGGCGTGGCGAGCCGACATGGACGCCGTCGCGGCGCGGGTGGCCTACGTGGAAGCGAAGAAGCACCGCAGCAGTCACCCAGCCAGTGGAATGGACGAGGAGCCTTTCCAGCCCACGATTTTTCCCACTACGATGGGCAGCACGGTGAGGGCTGTCCAGCATTATCTGGCGCGACGTGCGCAGGAAGGGCGTGAAGTGGACCTCGAACGCTTCTTTCAGGCGTCCGCTGCAACGTCCCAAGTGGCGCCGACGGCGAGTCCCGACGTCAGCATGGCGAACCCGCTGGCGAGCGACCCAAATTACATCCGGCTACCCTCCATCTCCCCACTTGGCCAGAACTTTCTCCGCGGCCTGCTGCGCATCAACCCAACACAGCGCATGACAGCCTGGGAGGCCTTAAACCACCCTTGGCTACGCGACTGTCGCGAAAAGGAGTGAGAGCAGCCTGGACCACATGAAATGCGCCTACACCACGAAAACAAAAGCCACAAACAAAGAGGAACTTGGCCTACGAATCCCGCAACAACGAATCACAGAAAGGACCTCGGGAGAAGACCGCTTGGAAGAAGACAGAAGCGACATGCCGCCAGTTCGTTCTCCTACTGCTCTTTTCCTCCACACCACTTTCCCTAGCGTAGGACCCATATTGCGAAAAGTTAGGAAACCGGGCGTCCCGAAGGGGATGCGTTAGGTGGGTTGTCGAGCGTCCGCGGCTGGCTCACCCCGCCGGCTCGCCGGGGCCGCGAGGGAAAGGGGGGTGGCACGGCGGCCAAACCCTTGCCGCCCCCCGACGCCCGGACCTCGGCGCCAGCCCTAGCGACGCGGCCAACCCGGCCAACCTCGCACGATTCGGGAGGCCAGGGAATGGACACCCCCGCCGCGGCCACCAGGGCCCGCCCCCCCACCCCCACCCCACCCCAACGCGCCGCACACCAGCGCGTGGCCGGCGCACACCGCAACAGACAAGCAGACCGAAGACGCGAACCCAAAAACCCGCGAGATTCGAGCACGAACTGATTTGGACACCAACAGAATTCTGAATCTGCACGCTCGCAGGCCCTCACGTAACAGCGTAGTGGAACATTTCTTTAGTACCGCGTTGTTCTCATATGTTTTCTCACTCGTCAGCGCTGAAGATCCGTAGATAGCAGAAAAGGCAAAACAGAGCGCATTTTGTAGCTTCCGATGTGCATCATCGTTGCAGAAACGACCAAGAACTCGGCTGGTTTAATAACGTTCCTGATGCGTAAACGCATTCCACGCATTATGTACCCAACGCTTTCTCAACTTCTACTTCTCTTTCTCCAACCGTCAAAAAAACAACTCCCTGCTAAAATAAAAAATTGCGAAGTAACTAGTACCTTTAGTAACTCTACAAAAACACACACCCTTTCGACGTATCATCTTCTCCTGCAAAAATGACGATGAACTTCGGTAACGCCAGCCTTGGCGGCGCCATGGCTACGTTTGGTGGTCAGTCCAACCCCATGTGCAACTACACGAGCCCTCTTGCCAAGAAGTTCGTGTACCGTGAGACTGGCAAGGTGTTCTACCCTCTCCGCCGTCACGTGTTCCGCCTGAAGGTCCGCACCGCCGCCGAGCTTCGCTTCAACGAGATCGTGAAGCGCTACATGAAGGAGAAGATGACCCTCAAGAAGGGCTGCTTCGCCGCCACCATCACCAACACCGTGGAGCTTGACCACATGGGCAGCATCATCCCCAAGGACGAGTACGAGGTCAAGCGTCTGACCAGCTACATGACCAGCAAGAAGATGAGCAACGACTACAAGAAGCACATGCAGGAGCTCTGGACCCGCGTCCTGTTCGTCTGCGAGTCTGCCAACCTGGTCGGTGTGACAGAGAACGCGCTCCACCAGAACTCTCGCCCTGGTACCGATGAGGAGTTCATGTCCATCATCTGGTACAGCTCCTTCGCGACCACCTTCTTCGCCTTCTGCTGCTCTCTCATGCTTTGGTGGTACCGCTACGGCCAGGCTCCTCAGTACGCTGAGTTCAAGTAAGCTGAAGGTTGCGGCACGTGCCGCTGGTTTGCCTTTACCCCCTTACGCCTTTCTTAATTATTATTTTTATCTCACTCCTTTGTGTCATTTCGCGTTAGCATCAAAAAACCTGTAGTACCTAGAATGCTTTTTTTTTTTGTGGTAAATGAAATGGGAAAGCGTAACTGAAGGGTTCTTTGAGTGCAACAGTTTTATCAGGCGAACGTAGAGAGAAAGAAAGACTTGGACAAGCCTATACAACTGTCACATTGTCATTTCTTTTTTTTTCTCTGTATGAAGTCACTCACACAGTCTGTGACCGCACACTCATGTACCCCTTCACACCGCCCAAGTCAAATTTGTTCATGACGATTGTATTTAGGAGTTTGCCTTCTCATCACCACTCAAAGATAATTTTAAAAAGAGCGTGCTTTCCGCCGCAAAGAGGGAAAGAGAGCAAACGAAATGGCTACCGACAAGCCTTGAGTGCTCTCTCACCCTGAAAGGATCCCGGGCACCACGAACGGGTGAAGCGCAGAAAATCAAAGTACAGAGTGCTTTGATGCGCATGTTGGTGTGGCGTGGAAGACTTTGCTGTGTGTTGCACCAAGGCCTTCGCAGTCCACTCACTGAGTGAGTCCTTGTCGGACATATTTTTCTATCCATAACACAGGGTGAAGACACGAATTCACGACGCCAAAAGCTACAGCGGAAGGTGCAAGCAAACAATTCATCAAAACAAATTCTGAAACTCCTTCTTTCTTGTCATCCACAAAACCTCTAGCAAAAGAGACGCCTTTCACCACACGTTATTCCTCCTCGTAGATTTTGGTAACTGCGTATCCTTTTTCAAAGCGAACTAATAAATGGCACCTCTTGATGGAGCGGACCGTGAGAGAGTTATTTCACTACTCGTCCAGGTGAAAAGGTTGGTGGTACCGCAATGCCAACGCACCGGTGAGGAACTAGCCTTTTCTGCTCGACGGGACTCCATCGTCGATGAAGCATTGGCGGTCCTTCACTATGATGTGCACGATAAATCTATACCAGATGAGCAGGAGCGTATCATCGTAAACCAACACGAACTGGCGAACAGTGTGATCCAGAACACCTTCGATCAGCACAAAAATCTCCTGCGTATGAAACTCCGTGATGCAGAAGCGGAAGTACAAAAGTGGAAGCAAATTGCTGCCGCCACTTCGCCTTGCGGTGTGAACAGTTTACCAGCAACACGAGGAATTTTGCAAAGCGAAACCGTGTCGTCGCCGACCCCAACCTACAACGAACTGATTTCTCGATTTTTAGATACACTGACGAGGTGGAACACTTCAGCGATGTTATTGTTCTCCAATTACTTAGCAGCCAAAGAAGACGCTCTGTGGCACGCACTGGAACACCTAGCCTGTGAGACGATTCCTTCTAGCTGCCCCCGCTGTGCTCAGAAAGAAGAGGAAGAACTTCTTAGAGTACCACGTGTCGCTGAGTCTCACACTGACGGCACGGAACACACGGGATCCATTGAAGACGGTCGAGAACACGGTACAGTGAGCACTCTCGAAGGTGGAAAGTCCTTTTCTCCAAAGAGAACTCATCATCCAAGGGAGAAAGCGACAACAGCAGCGAAACAAGCGAAGCCCCGATTAGCAGTGCTTTCCAAGCCTAAGAGAACGTCTCTAACGGCGTCGACAAAAGAGAAGCACACGTCATCAGCAACCATTCGTTTTGCTGCCCCAGTTTCCGCTGTGCAAGAAAGCAGCACCTTGTACGCAATCTCTTCAATGCGTGTTTCTGCACGAAATACCTCCAGTGATAGGAGCACTGTCTTACCAAAACTTGAAGCTTCCTATGCGACAAGAAGTTCAAAATAGTGTCGTAAACCACAAAAAGGTCTCCACCTTCATGTCGTTATGTTTTGTTTATTTCTACCATCCGCGCATCATGTAAAACTCCCCGTCGGTTCGTTTTCGTTGGAATTTCTACCTCCTCATTGAACTTGAATTCAACGCTACAGCTGTCAACATCACATTTCCCTGTACATTAACTCAAAAAAAAGGCTCGAAAAAAGGAAACGGTAAACGAACGGTCGAGTCTGTGAACTCGAACACTGAGAGTACCATCGTCGACTTCATAAGAAAGGCTCACATCTCTTTCTTTCTTTGACGCTCCTAAACCCCACCCTAATCCCTTTCCTCGCTTTTTATCCGGTATTCTTTCCACTCCACGTGCCCATCCAGCAGAAGGAAAAGCCTTAACATACGTGTCCACATTCCTCGTCCTCCGCCGAACTTCTTGGAGAAGTCCTCTGTCTTTGTTATTGCTGTCAGAGCTACGCCCCCAAGAACATCATGGGCTGTAATGAAAGTGCTCCTGTTGCAGATGATGAGCTTTCGTTTGTCTTCGAAGAGTTACTTCAGAAAGGGCATCCGCTCGCCTGCGCCATCGACAGCCATTGGCAAGATTTCCTCCGTGAAAATGAAGCGCGGATCTCTGGTGATGTTCTTGCTGCGGTCAGCGAACACACGCTCCGCAAAGAAATCATCAACGTCAATAACAGCGTCGAAGAGGCACGGAAGCAGCTTCTGTGTTACCGAACAGCAGAGCTAGTGGCTGAAGCCTTCCTGAGCTACGTGGTGGAAACACTCAAACAAAAGGGCTGGGGCGGGTCCGTGCAACACAAGCTGAAAGGTGGACCAGGCAGGGTTTCAGAGCTTGCATTCTCCGGGTGCGTGGTGTACCGCGATGCGGGAAAAGTTCAAGTGATTAATCCGTACACGGTGCATCTCTTTTTCTTCCTCTGTGGTGATGGTCGGGCTACGTCTAACCTCGTGCTTTAGACTGACGTAAGCTTTCATCACTGCCGTGTCTGAGGAGCGGGTTTGCTATGGCCCCCGCCTTATCCCTACAAGTGCGGTTTTCTTTTCACCCTACTACTCGTAAAGTGTGGTATCCTTTTGTCACTTTCAAATTCTCATTTTCCCTCCCACCATAGCGTGACTGGATATCACTTGACTTCAGGCTTCAGGTGCTTCTTTTCTTTTGCCGTCTGGAGATCTAGCTTTTCTCACTACCTTCGACCTCGTGGTCTGCTCATCTCCTCCCTGATTTCCCCTCCACTCATCGTCTGACTGTTTCTCCGCTGCCTCGTACCACGTACCCTTTGTACGCCGCAGGCATGCCTTTGAGGGTTCCTTCTCTTTATCCCGTAAACACCCAACACTCATTGTACTCCCCTTCCCCCTCAACCCCTCCGTTCTCTTTTTAATCCTTGAATTCTCTCTCGACACGTCGGCCTAGGTTTCACCTCCATCGCCCACACCCCATTATGAAGGGAAGCAGCTCACTCAATGGAGCTGAATCATTCCCGGCTAACTAACACTTCTTTTGTTTTGTTTTGTTTTGTTTTTGTCCCTACTTTTCGCTCCTTTTCCCTCTGACGAGAGCCGCGCTATCGAAGATACCTCCTCTTTCTGTTTCACTCTTTCAATCACTCTCCCTGCTTTTACTTGTACTCGCTATGATCTTTCTGTGCCAAAGTTCTCTCTCTCTCTTTCTTTCTTTCTTTCTTTTGCCATATTCCCAAGGCCTGACGCTTACATCACACCGCTCTGCGTTATGTGTTTAACTTTTCTTGCTGGAGAGGCCGTTCCTCTCCTCTTTCTCTCTCCCCCTCTCTCTTTCTTGCCTTTCCATCATCCATTACCCATCCCCGACTTTAAAGCAATCGTTCTCAAGTGTTTCTCCTTGTTTTCCTTCCTCCGATGTCTACCACGTTCGTCACCCGACCTCACATTTTATCACTGAGTTTTTTTCCTTTTCCCACCCATCCTACACACGTCCCTTTGCGTGCCCCCACTGCTCTACGTGCGCACGTCTTTTCTTTGTACGCCTCGCCTGACTGCCTTCCAACCTGCCAAACAAAACGGTATACGGTAGCCGCCGTCACCGCACGTCTACAACACACACTGCGCTTGCGATCTTCAAAAAAAAAGGAAAATAAAAGCGTCCAGAAGCAGTAGCCCGTGAAAGCGGCCCGAAATGCCATTACTGGGTGACACATCTTTTCGTGAAGGTGAGACAGCCAAGCGTGCCAGCGAGTGAGTGAGCAACTGTGTCCGCAGCAACGGAAACTGTGCAGTGACAAAAAAAAAGTCTCAGAGCTCATTCGCGTTTTCCGAACAATGAAAGAACTCTTTGGAAGGAAGAAGGCCATTCTCTCCCTCTTTTGCCTTTGCCTGTGTGATTAGGAAGAGCTCTGCTTACTTTCCTCTGTGTTGGCGTTTTCATCTTTCTCGTTCAACTCTGCTTTCGTCACCAATACGACCCTCGCGGAGAGCCTTTATTCTCCCCCGTTTCCGCTTTGCGCCTGCGTCCTGCCTCTCTCGCTCTCACTCGCTTCCTCTAGTCACAGACACGAACCTTTCGTCTCTCATCTTGCGGCTCCTTCAACGTCGTGATTTTCCTGTTGCTGTTCTTCTTCTCCTTGGTCTCCTGTGTCTGCACCGTGTGATTGCCTTCGAAGCTCGTGCAAGAGCGAGCACCCTCCTATCACAGGCTCTCTCACAAAGTCAAAAAAGGAGAAAGGAAAGAAAAAATGGGCTGTGGTGTCTCAAGCGAAGCCGAAATTGCGGTGAACAGCTCCTCTGACGAGCAAAAGTCAGAGGTCTTTATTCGACTCATCGCAAAAGATCGCAACCCCCTTGCCGTGCAGCTCGCGCGCTACTTTCAAAACCTCGTTACAGAATGCAAGTACCGAGCGCAAGGCAACGTCGACGGCTACGAACGTATGAAGAGTGGTCGGAAACCCGTTGTTGTTGTGAGTTCGAGTCCCAAGGATGCCAAGAAGCACGGCATCGGAAAGGCGCCTCTGACAACGTACTCGGTGTACAGCGTGGTGGAGCTTTTCCTTGGATATGCGGTGTTGTCCTTGCAGAAGGAGAGGTGGAACGGTGCCTTCAACTACCGCATTGAAAAACTAGACCCCACCACTGGTGTTGTCACAAGCGCAGCGCTACCAGAAAGCACGCTGCAGAATATGCTGATTGTGTCCAACAATAAACGCGTGGAACCGGACCCCACCGGTGTGGAAGGCTATCTCGAAGTGGATGGCACCATCGACTACATGACCGTTGACCACAGACAGCCCCTGCACGCCGACTCCCACGTCCGCTTTGATTTCTTCTTGCTCGATGACAACGTAAAGTCACCTGCGTAGCGAGACGGAATCAAGGAGAGAGAAGAGGGTCTCAGGAAGAAAGGGGCTCCTGACCAGGCCTGGTCAGGCGGAGGGGCCAATAGAGATGCGTACACACAAAAAAAAAAACACACGAAGAGGTGAACGAAGAGGAGGCACATGCGGTACCGACCTGTTATGGCTTGTTCTTTGTTTTGCCTCTCTTTCTCTCTTCTGCAAACTCGAAAACGGCTCAGTCAGTTGTACTGTGCTTCGTTTTGATAAAGAAAAGGGGGAAAAAACATCTTTGGATCCCGACGGTTACTTCGCAGCGACATTCGTTAATCCCGACTTCTTTTTTCCCCTCCACCATATAGTCTTCATTTCACACCGCTGTGGTTGCTCTTAACGAAATTAAAATAAATAAAACAAAGGGGTAAATAAAATATAAAAGCAGAAGAGAAAAGAAAGGAACAACATGTGTCAAATGTTTAAAAAAAAAAAAATCTTGCTGTCTGTGTCTTCTTTGACCCCACTTTAGAGTCACATCACCACTACCACGGCCTCACGCTCGCCTACGAAGTGCCATGGGGCAGCAGATGGTGGGGGAAGCCTAACGTCAACAAAATCGTTTGTAATTATAACTGTACTTCTTTGCCGAAGATGCGTTGCAAGCGGCCTCTCATCGCATCTGCTCCTTGTTGAATCCAACCGCAGGCGAGTGTTTTGTTTTCGTTCGCCTGCGTGTGTGGGTTTTCTCTCTCTCTCTCTCTCTCTCTCTTCATTCCTTCTTGTTGTGTCACAGCAGTTAACAATAATAACGACACTAGGGGAAAACCTAATGAAGAGGCGAACCAGTTTTCAGATGGTTCTCCTGTTTTTTTGTTTTTTTTTCGCAGCGTCGCTGGTGGTAACAATGGCGATAAGTGAAATGTGTGAAGCTTTGCGTCCTCATTCTTTTCTGTGTTTGTCTGTTTCTTGACCTACACCCCAACCACCCCATTTCAGTCCGCCTGGCTTTCTCTTTCCCGGGTTGCTTTGACCCTCCCTCTCATCCCCCCGCCCTCTCCGCTTTTCTTTTCTTTTTTGTGCTGCTGTGCTTCGACTGAACGATATGTTCACAAGTGGTCCCGTCTTCATCACTCGAGTTTATTGTATTTTTTATTTTTTTGTGAAAGCGAACGGTGTGTTCACGCCACTTCCGTTTTGAGGTCCTCTCTCTCTCTCTATCTCTCTCTCCTTTCGCACTTTGGCCCGCGGGCGGGAACCGATCCGTCCTTCTTCCCGTTTTTCTTACCTTGCTCCCTTTTTTTTTCTCTGCTGTTCTTTCGTTTTCCCCCTTGCGCGTTGTAGATGCGTTTTGAAAACGAAAACGCACTAGAGGAAAAAAAAAGCGTAGCGTGAGAAGCGCAAAGCGAAACGAAGGCTGCTGCTGTCGCATGAAGGAGGGGTGTTTGCGAACTCGAAATATGTTACCCTGGTGAAGTTGTTTCGTCTCTCTCTTTCTTTCTTTCTTTCTTTCTCTCTCTCTTTGCTTTTCTTTTCTTTTTTATGGATGGGCATGGCCCGCAAAAGAAACGGACCGATCTGAAAGGACACGAGAAGACGGTCGAAACGGGAACGCGCCAAAAAAAAAAAAAAGAAGAAGCGCGATAGTCTTTTTTTTTTTTCTTGCGTCTCTTGCACTGGTGATCCAATCGGACTCAGCACCCTATCCCTCTTTATACCACTCACTTCAAGGACCCCTACACTATCCATTCCACACGCAGCCATGTCACACATACTCCGTTTTACGTGTGGACAGGTGCGCGCTTGTGTTTCTCATTATTCTTTTCTTGTTTCTCTCACACCCATCGTTTTTTGTTTTTGTTTGTTTTTTTAATTCTACTATTACTATTATCATTTTTTTTCTTTTTTTTTCCATGATCTGTTTTGCCTCACTCTCCCCTTTGTGGTTGCCCACCTTGGCAGTCCCGCAATTGCTTCTCCGTGCTCTTTTTTTTTCTTTTTTTCATTTCTCTCTGAAGGGAATGTATTTGTGCTTTGTGTTGTTTTGTGTTTTTGGCACGTACAAAAAGAAATAAAAGGAAAGGATGGTTGCCTTACTCAGCAGCACCAATCGTAACGCTGACGGTGAGCCGATGCGTCCGCCTCTCTCCCGTTCCACTCCCCTTCCCATGTTTCCCCTCTTCGGTAGCTCAGGGAGGCGAACGAGGGCAACATGGTAACGGCACACCATCCCACCACAACAGAAAAAATAAAGGAAAGAAGGCAGATTATCTTATGAGGCCCCACGGATGCCATGCAGCAGAGAATCGGTAACATCCCATCCTTGACCGTGCCCCCTGTGCTTTGTCAAACCCTTCCTGATCCAACGGTTGCATCCATTCGAACTGGCGCGGCAAAGTGGTGTTGCACCTTCCCGTGTGATCGTCCTGCTTCTTCTCCTTGCAAATGCCGTGACCATGGCTTCCACCCTAAACGTGTTTTTTTTTTTCCTCTTCTATTTTTCCCCTTCTTGTTGGGGAGGAGTGGCCTGCCTTTGTGCGTGTGTGTGAGCGTTCCATCTCATCATCGGCAGGGAGGGAGAAGCCCCACGCTCTCTCCCACACACACACACTTCCCCCTTCCTCTTGCTTGTGGCCCGCATACTTATAATTATTAGATTATCATCCCTTGCTCCTTGATTCAGAGAGAAGGAAAAGAAGTGAAACAGACATGGCGCAGAAGTGTCCCCTTCCTCCTCTTCTTTTCCGCGACGCCTGTTGTCGTCAGTGAATCTTCGTTTTATCCTTCTCTCTCTTTCTCTGTCTCTATCTCTATCTTTCTGTCGTTCTACTGCGTAAAATATGTTTATTAAAGTGATCTCTCCCCTTCCTGATTTACTTTTCTTGTACACTTTCTTCGTTTTCTGTTCACTCATTGCTACTTGCTATATAGACATGCGTGTTTTTTTTTTTTTTTGTTTTTCTCATCGTTCAACGTTCGTGCTCCGCAAGAGACGATTTGTTCGTCAGGACGTCTTCCGCGCACTTCTTCTCATCCTTTCCTCCTCCTGCTTCCCTACCCGTCAACAACACTGCACCAGTAGTAAAGCAAGTTCTCTCAGAGAGGAAAAGCGAGAGAAAAAATGGAAACAAGAAAGAAAAAAACGACAGCAACCACATCAGAAATCAACCGGCGTCAAGGCCAACGTGGATGAGCAAGTCCCCTGCACACAATCGTGTGTCCACTTATGAGTATACCTAAGCAGTAGCACACGCCAAATGGATCGCGCTGCGCTTGATAACATGCTGTAGGGAAAGGGACGCAAGTAAAAATAAAAAATTTTCTTTCCGAATGACTTTGTGTGCCTTGAGGGTGACAAGACGGGGAAATCTCAAGCCCCTAGAGACCAATGTGGTCTTGTTGAACGAATGGATACCATGTCTCTTTGTTTCCTGACTTCTGCATGTAACGTACTCCCTGTTGAAGGCTTTCACTTAGACAGAATATTCTTCACCAGCGCTTCTCCACGCGTGCACGTGCGTGCGTGTGAATAGGCTTTGTCAAACGAAGCAAACCAAGGAACAGCACGACCGCTATCCCCAACTGTCGTACACCTGCCAAAACAAAAGAAAAAGAAAACGTTCACCGCTGGCTTTGAGAAGAAAATTCGTTGTTGTTGTTTTTTTGTTTGTTATCATTTAGACTCACGCTTTGTTTCTTTTGTGTGCGTGTTGTTGTTGTTTTTTTTTTTTTCGTTTCTTTGCGTTTGCTTTTCTTGTTTCACCCGTTAGATTTAGATTCACAGATTCCTTCTGACATTCCAACGTCGCAACCGCTCAGTCTTTTACCCGTTTGGAAAGGAAGACCAGAGAGAGAAAGAAAAGATAAAACCGTACTCCAAGTCAACAGGAAAGGTGAAATCGCTAGGGTCATGCAGGCGAATGCAATCTGTCCGCTAACAAAGCACGTGATCGGTGATAACGGTCCTACCGCCGTCCCCACCGCGACTCTGACACTCGCTGCACACGCCAGTCTTTCAGCTCAAGGCCACACAGGCAACAACGTCGCCACCGCAACACCCAGCCCGCTGGCCCCCGCACTCACTCGTCAGAAGCGGGAGCCCACCGCGCGTATTGTGCGTGCAGCGGGAAGTTATTTTCTGTGGGAACGTCTGTACTCCACGAGCCCAGTGTCCTTTACGGTGGACCGACTGGCCGGCTTCTTCAATGGCGCTGGAACACCGTCTCCAGCAACATCGGATCCTTGTGCTGCTGTCGCAAAGGCTACGGACGAGGAACTTTCCACCACCGTCACTCCGATTAAAGCATCCCATACTTCCCAGCCACGACAAGATTCTGCTGGGGAGCAGGCAAGGTCGTTTGCGGAAGCAGCGACGGTGTCTGCGGCAACCACTGTAGCCACGGCGGGCTCGTCAAACTCCGTACCCAAGACAGACTCGGAACCTCCCGAGGTGACTCCCTCGCGTCCTCGCAACATGTTAGGGCTTCCCCTTCCCCCGTCCTACAATGACATGGAACACGAAGACGCGCCTGCACCGAAGCCCACTGTCACCACGAGTACCAGCTGTTCTGCAGAGAGAGGACACCTTCACCTCAAGCGACCGCGCGACCCGTCACACAGCGAGCCCACACAAGAAGCAAGCGTCTGTGAAGCGGACAACAAGACATGCAAGCTGGGCGTGACTCATCCCTATTCCATGAGTGCGAACGTATTGCCGTCACCCGAATTCACCACGCTTTCCCCAACCCCCACACCCGCACCACCTCCGTCAGTGACGCCGCTGCGTGCCTTCTTCACCCAAGACCCTTGGACGCCTGAGCATGCACCAGAAACGCACCGTGCGCACCCATCACCCGTGCTACCGATGTGCAGGGAAGCGGCTCACGACACGGATAGCAGAGCAACTACATCCTTGAGGGCACGCGATGCCGCTCAGCTTCCCGAGGTGCTCAGCGTTGCCAGTTCGCCTAGCACAGACAGCTCAGGACCTCTGACGGACCCGCCCTGCGCACCGTTTCTGGACGCCACCGCCCTGCCCATTGCAGACAGCAGCAGTCACCCTGAGGCAACGGGCGAAGTGAGCCGTGCAGGCAACGACATCTGTGTGCACCCTTTCACTTCGGAAGATGCGGACAATAGCATTGGTGGATTGCCTGACCTTCCTCCGCTGCCGGACGACGACGCCACCGCGTTGGCCATGGGCGGTGGTAGCACACGCAGCGACGCTGCCACAGCAACCGATGTCTACGTGACAGCGGATAGTCTTTTATGTGAAGTGCCAGAGGCGGGCACCGGTACGTTCCTGCGCGACTCCTGCGGCGAAGCGAATCAAGGCCAACACGGGCCTTCATCCATCCAAGAGGGTCACGGCAATGGTCCCTCTGGTGAAGGAGAGCACAAAAAGAAGGAAGAGGAGGAGGAGGAAGTGGTGGAAGGAGCTGACATGGCGCCAGGTGCACCAGAGGATGAACGCGAGGTGTCGCTGGTGGGGGAAGGAAGCCATTCCGCCCAGGGAGGTATCGACGGAATCACACCCGAACAAGCAATGCCTCGTGATATGGCAGGCCAACAGGAAGAGGACGATTGCTTCTTTGACCTGCCTGGTTCTCCTGGCGGCGCACCGCGTCGGCGGCTGGAAGGCGGGAAGCCCGCCTTCATGTCGGCGCGTTCGCGTAGCAGGCCGATGCATTGCCGTGGGTCGAGCGCGGCCTCCCCTCCTTCTACATCCCGTCGGTCCCCTGCTCCACGCAAGGCCGCCCCCGTCCGTGAACAGAGCAACGGCCTCTGTCTGACGCCATCCCCTTCCACACGCTCGCAGCGCCGCCGACGCCCACGGCCCTCGCCAACCTCACCCGCTTTGGCGGAGGAGGCTTCCCCTGACCTTGCCTTCTCTCCCACGGTTACGCAAAGAGAGCTGGGCGAGACAAGTGATGGACTGGTAAAGACCCCACAGCCAGCGGCCTCCCAACGCGCGCAGGGCAGCGTCGGCGTGCTTTCACTCGAGCGCGAGTCATTATTGAGTCGCGAGAGCTCGAGCACTGTGATTTCCGATGCCGGTGAAGAGGAGGAAGAAGGGGCATTGCAGGGAAGCGAGAAAGCGCCATGTGAGCCGACCCTCGCCCCTTCTCCGGTGCCCCCTAATGATGACCCGTTCGGCTGCTTCCATAGCGCCCCGACAGCGCTGTTTGACAGTGAATACTTTGCTTCGGGCGTGGGTGGGGATGGCCTGGGCGGCCACAGCCTCACCAGCCCTGTCCCACGCGCCCCATCGCCTGACTCCACGGAGGGCTTTCACAACGATGGCCACTGCGGTGCGCAGGCAGAGGAGGAGGAGGAGGAGCACCAAGACAGTGAAACCGGAATCGCTGCTGAGGAAGCGCATAGCCTTTCCCTCAATGGCTCAGAATTGCACTGTGGTGCGACTCACGCAGAGCCCACCGTGGCCGGCCCGACGACAGCCCATCCCTTTCGCAGTGCCTTGGCGAGTGAGGACGAGGGTGCATCCACAAACGCCCTGCCAGGCCCTCCCCTCCCCTTGCTCGACTCCCCGCAGGCCACGGGTGCCGTGGTCACGCCACTCCAAGCAGAGCTTGACGCGGCAGACGAAAGAGAGGACGAGGAAGTTGTGAAAGGAACGGCTGACACGCGTTCCTGCAGGCCGATGACTCCCCACCACGCGCTACCGACCGAGGCAACGGGAAGGGTGGAGTCACCGCGATTGGCCCTCCGTCCTGACGAAGACGGCGAGGACAACGAAGACGATGACTTTGACGACTTTGTGTCGGCCACCACAGACAACAATGGGCCGTCCGTGCCTCCTTCGCCGGCCACGAGGGCGGAAGAGGACGACAAGCCGGACTTTCTCCGGGCGGACTGCGCTGCACCGCATGAAGTGACGGACCGTAAAGATGACGACCCGCACCGAGCGCGCCGTCTCATTTCCCGCTCCCTTGAAGGCAAGAGCTTCCCGTGGGCCGAGGAGGCGGGCTCCATTCTGTCGCAGCAGCAGCAGCGCCTTCAGTCCCAGCCCCAGGTGTACCCTGGCTGGCGGTCCTCCAGCAGCATCCACGGTGAGCAGGGAATGGCAGAGCACCCCCAGCGATTGGCCAGCGGTTACATGGGTGTCTCTCCCGTTCCTCGTGCCGTTTCAGTGTCAGGAAGGGCCTTGTCGGCGGTACCAAGTCATCTGAACCAGCCACCCCTGCAGAACATGTTCAGCCTGCCCCGTGGGGTATCGGTGTCCCCTATGCCACCACCACCTGCATCAGCACCAAGGGCACCGCCCACGGAAGGTACGAAAGGAAATAGCAACGTTACGCGTGTCTTCACCAGCAGTGTCTTCTCCCCCACCGAGGATCCGAGCAGAAGCATGGCCGGACGCCTTCGCAGTACCGGTCGCCGCGCGGGTCCCTCGGTGTCCCCTCCACCGACCGCCCCTACGCTCTCCACGGCGGCGAAAAGCTTGCGTCATCACACGCTCTCGGCCCACAAGAGCGCGGGCCACGGCACCTCTGCATCCACAACCCATCTGGCGCACCGAAGGCAGGTGCCCCGCTGCGTCGTGAGTCCATCCCTGTCTCCCGTCCCGTTACGAGCCATGGAGAAGGCAACGGAAAGGCGAAAGGAACACAGGGAAGACGATGTGGTGGCGGCGTTTACGGAGACCTCTCATGCGAAGATGGGGAGCATGCATCCAGCAGACGAACCAGCGGAAACTTCCCGCGCTGAGGAGAAGGAAGGCGAGCAGCAAGCAACGTCAGGCGGCGCGAGCGAAAGTGCCGACATGGCCTCCCGCACTCCCTCTGCCTCCTGCTCCGTAACCAGTGAGCGAGCCTCTCAATCCCCCTCTCCACCATCGACGAGAACCCCGTCCTCGTCAACCCACAGGATCAAGAAAGCTCTCCGCTCTGCTCCACCCCCTACACGCCTCCCAAAGCGCAAGACAATGGCGCGCGGCCGCACCGCACCCCAGCGCCACATGCTATCCTCCTCCCCCGTGAACGCCTCCTTCAACGCGCAGAGAGGCACGGCAAAGCCCAGTACGACGCTGACGAGCACCCGGAAAGACGGTGCGGTCAAGCCGCGTGTGCTGCAGAGCCAAGCACCCCTGCTGGGGAAGGATCGTCCCTTGTCTGCCGTGGCCACGCGTAAGGGCATGCGGCTGCGGGCGGCGAAGAAGGCCGCGGAGTCTTCTGTCAATGAGTTTGCCTTGCCCAAAGCGTTTTCTTCGCGTCCCAAGGGTAAGCCATGATGGACGCCGCGTTGGGTAAGAGCGTTGCTTCGTGTCAATCGTCATGCAGCGCCAGGTGGTAAGTAAGGCTTACCTGCGCCGATGTTATTTTCATCTTTCACTTCGTCGTTGAGCCTCCCAATTTTCGTTGAGACCTTCTTTTCTTTCATTTTCTCTCTCTTGTACATCTAGATACACTTCTTACTCTATTATTTCCTCTTACCAGCGCAGCGCCGCACTGACTGCTTCCCGCTGTGTGTGTGTGTGTGTAACGATCCTTCACTTCTTCTTTTTTTTTTTTGAAAAGGGACATATTTTTTTTTTTCTTTCATGCGTCGTTCTATTATCACGTTTCTTTCTCTCTCTCTCTCTCTCGATTGCTTCACAACTCCGTCTAGATATCTATCAAAGAGTGCACAACGGTTTTGTTCCTTTCTATGCCTCCCCTCTTCTCTGCCTCAGGACGACCAACAGAGACGCACGCGGCCCTTGATACATGTTCTGTAGATACTCAAATTCGAAACGAAGGAAAGAAACGGTGGAAAAAAATAAGCCTCATCAATATGTCTTCTCTTCATCCTGACCCTCTATGCTCATCACGAAGCAGCAATGAAGGGGAACAGCTGACTCACCCCTGCTCAGACATAGAGGAGAGGTGAGTGGAAAAGAAAAAAGGAAAGAAGGGCAGGTGCATAGCTCCTCATGTTCTCGATGGAGAGACAAGGGAGGAGGTTCTACCGACCACTTGCAAGAATGCCAGTTTTGCTGAACAAAAAGGTAGTCTCTCCGTCTATCTGGATGGTGTATGTTTCTGTGATGACTGAAGAAGAAAAAACAGAAACGCCCTTCCTTCTCTTTGGATCTGTCTTCCCCCTGACTTGGAAAGAATAGAATCTGTAGAACTCAACTCAAACGTAAAGAAAGGAAAAACGAAAAGATCCATGTCTGCAGGCCCATCGAACACCGGGAGTGACAGCACCCCACGCCCCGCTCCCTTGACCGCGGAGGAAAAGCGAGCCCGCGATGAGCGTCTGCAGCGCGAGCATGACGCCTACATTAAATCCATCGCCACGATGCGTAGCTTGCCGCGGCTGCGCTCCACCATTGCCGGCGCGGGCGGCAAGACCAATGAACAGTCCCGTGTCGCGGAGGAACGGGAACGCGAGCGCCTTGACCGCATCGCACGCGCGGCACAAGAGAGCGCGGAGCAGCAGCGTCAGCACCAGATCCATGCGGAAAAGGTGGAGAAGCTGTCGGCGGCGCAGGCGAAGAAGCGGGCGAAGCGACTAAAAAAGAGGCAACGGTTGGAGCACAAGACAAACCCAAAGCGGCAGAAGCGGGAGAGGGAGAGCGATGAGAGCGATGAGAGCGATGAGAGCGATGAGAGCGACGACAGCAGTGCCTCGGCACGTGGCGACAGTCACTCAGAATCCTCTGCATCTTCGCAGCAGGACGCTCCATGAGAAGCGGCAGGGAGCGTTTATCTGGCAGCTATTCCATGATCCCATTTTGTCTTTTACCTCTCCTCTTTCTTCCTTCATGCGTTCCTTTGCACAGGAGTGAAAGATGCACGTATAAAGTGGAGAAGAGTAAGAAGAGGAAGTGACTCCATGATCACAAACTTGAAAAGAAAAGAAAAAACAGAAACGTGAAGAAGCAGAGAAACTACTCTGCCCTTCGTGCGCTCGGCACGGTGAGCTCGTAGAAGAACTAGAAGGCTGTCGACGGTGGAGACGACAATCCTGCTCTCTCTCATGTTGATACATCCTCGGTACTTTCTTTCTCTTTCCTTCTTCGACTCTCTTCTTGCGTAACAATTTTTTTTATTTAAGGTATACTACTTTCCTTTTGCGTCTCCTCTCGTGCTAAGGACGCATAGCCAAGACAGAAGAGAGAGAGAGGGAGGTGTGCAAGAGCGATATCCTGGACGGTGTTCCGTACCCTTTGCTCGTGCTATCCCGCCCCCCCCCCCTCCTCGTCCCTCCCACCTTTCCCGCTGACCTACATCTTTATTTCACCTTTTCTCTGCTTCTCTTGCTTTGCACATTCTGCCGCCTTGTCTTTTCCTTTTCCTTTTATTTTTCTCTGTGTGCTTGTTTGTTTCTTTGAACCATTGTGTCCCGTCAGCATCGTCTCTTTTTCTCTTTCTATTTAGCGCTGACTGGCCTTCGCACGTACGCACATTCGTTCACGTCAAAACATCTTTAAAAAAAAAAAATACAACGTTTGCCATTGATATCTGCAGCTGTGAAGACTCTTTTTTTGTTTTGTTTTTTGTTTTTATTTTATTTTTCTCGCCAACGTTGCCTCTGCCTCCCGCTTTCTCTGTGATTTTTTTTTGATTTTTGTTATTTTAAGTATTCGCAGGAATTTTTTAAATGTGTGATCTCTATCGCGTCTTTTTTTTTTTTCTTCTCTTTACAATACGAAATTCGAACGCGTTATTAGTCGTTTATCACGGTTGAGTTGCTCCCGATTCGATACAGATACCATTTTTAAAAAAAAAACGGAAAGAAGGGCTTTACTGTTGTTGTTTCTTTTAAACACTGTCTCTATTATTCACCTGTTCGTCGTCTTTGCCTATATATATTCTTTTCACATCTCCTCTGCACAGACATCCGTGTTGCCCGACACCGTCGTTCCTTCTATAGAGTGAAACGCGTAACGAAAGAGAAAAGAAAAATTGCTGTGCTTTGCGAATAGCCACGAGAAATAGCAGGAATCACAACATTCCTTCGACACATTTATTTATTTTATCTACTTTATTATTAATCTCGCCTTCAGCGATTTATAGCACCATGCTGAAACAAGTAGGCCTGATTGCGTTGGTGCTGTGGCTCTTGGGACTTCCCTCCGTCTATATTCTTTACCGCTTTAGAAAGCTACAGAGTATTCGCCAGCTGCGGCCACGGCGGCTGGCGGTGCTCTACGTTGCCTTTGGGCTCTACGCCCTGTACCTTTACGTTGTCGGCACCCGCGTTCTTGACGCGACCGACCCCAACGCCAAGCAATTCCAGCTGTACCGCGAGGCCAGGCGAGGACAGACGCCAAACCTCAACCCCATTGAAGCCAGCACCACGGCCGCTGCGCATCTGAATCGCAGTACCGCGCCCCATGCGCCGCTGGACAGCGCCAACTTCAGCTCTCTCTTTTACGACCCATACCACTACCTCTGCCATGCATGGGCTGAGGTCTACGCCACCGTTAGTGCCTTTGACCGTCGTCAGCTGTCTTGGGGAGCGATCCTCCATGGAATGCGGGCGTACGCGATAACGCCGCTGACGGCGGCGGTAGCTCTCTTGCGGCACTCGGCGTTCAGCCTGACATGGTGGCGCTCAGTCTTGGCGGCGGCGGGCACGCTGGTGGGAGATATTCGTAGCTTTCGTGGCGAGGTTCGCATCCGTGCGCTGTGGTGGCCCGCCGAGGACGCCCTCACCTGCGTGGTGCTTGCCCTCACACAGTCCCTTGTCGCCACGCTCTTTTACGGGGGTTTCTGCGTGCACACCAACGCCATGTGGCTCCGCGGGGCGGCTGCCCTGCGGCGACGGCGACAGCGCGCTGCCGTTGACGCCGTCCTGCGCGGGGTGTCCGCTGGTGCGCAGGCGCTGCGCCACGCCAGCGCCCAGCAGCGTGCCAACGCCGTTGGTATGAACGCAGCACAGCCCGTCGCGTCTGATAACCCACTTGTCGAAGAGACGGCTCACATTGTGGGGAGCAGCGGGGGCGGCGTCAGCTCACCTACGCCAAGCAGCGGAGGGGCAGCAGCAGCCACGGCAGGCGGCGCGTTGCTGCCCAGCTCTAGCAGCGGGAGTAGTCATCGGTGGTCTGGCGCGCCGGTGGTGCTTCGCCATCTACCGCAAGCTCCGGTCCGGAACCAAAGCAGCCTCGTCAGCCCTGAAGGCTTCACAGGCAACATAAGGCCATTCCAACCACCGCATGATAGCAGTGGCAGCAGTGGCCGGCTCATTTCCTCTTCCCTGGAAGGACGCGAGGAGGCCGGACGGCGGCAGAGCGGTGTGGGGAGTGGCGTTGGCATCGCTATGAGCAACGACTCCGCTACCATTTCCCCACCACCGATGGCCACCGCGCACCATGTGGAAGCCTTCTTGCACGCCAACAGCAACGGTAGACACCTTTATGGTGCCGCAGGACATGACGCGGCGGAGGTGAGCTATGGAAGCGACCTCAGAGAGGGCGATGCCTTCACGGCAGCGACAGGAACAAGGGGCATCGGCCGCGACGATATTTCCCAGGTACACCAGCTACCCACGTGGGTGGTCGCTGTCCTTATCGCCTGTCCGTTTTTAGTGATCTGCGCGGTGCAGCTGACAGCGGTGCAGCTCTCCCGGACCTACTACGCGCATTACACCCATTCAGCGCGTTACGCATCCGAAGAGGACCCCTTCAACCGTCACGATGCCGCGCTCCTGGTGATTCTCTGCCCACCGCTCGTGAGTGCGGTCGCCACGATTGGGTTTCTTGCGATTCTGTTCGAGTACGCCGCCTTTCAGCGCTACAAACGGCAGCACCCCATGTACCAAATCGTCATGGACGCCGAGACGCCATTTGGGGAGGGGGAGGGTGGCATGGTCACGGACCCGCCCATCCTTTCGGCCGCCGCTGCCGCCACGGCAGGTATGACGTCCTCCCTGCATCCGCTGGAGTCCCCCACATCCACGGTCCCTGTCATCTCTCCTATCCCTCACAGACTAGCAGAGGATGCCACCCACGCAGCGACCTCTGCGGGGTCCCCACTTCTGGCCGCCATGATTTCCTCGGACGTCACGACCGCCTACCCACCGCCTCCACCACCACCGCAGCAACACCCGCGGTCCCCTTCGAGCTCGCATGACGTGGCAGAAGGTACCGCCCACCCGCCACCTGCGCACGCCAGTGGCGTGAACTCGCCGAGCAGCAGCAAGGCCAGCAGCACCATTCCTACGACAACGGGTCACCGCAGCAGCGAGGGCGAGGACGTGGTCCGTGGCGCTGAAAAAAGGAGACACGTGAAGAGGGCACACAGCGGCTGCAGCAGCAGCAGTGGTCGCGGGGGCGAGGGTGGGGGTCTGAGCACGACCCGGAAATCTCTGCAGAACGTCTTGCGCGCCCCTGTCCAGGAAGGCGCCTTTGGCTCTGGCAAGCATGTGAATCGCTACCTTGGTGCCGTGCCCCGTCCTGTCTTTGTCCACGCGATGCTGGCCTCCCTCAGCCACATGGCTCTCGTGCTTTCCCCGAGCGCCCCTGTGTTGTGGTGCCTCGCCCTGTGCATCACCACCGGTGCGGGGGCCAAGATGATGCACTACTACACGTGGCAGCCCGTGCACTGGTTGTGTACCGAGTACTGCAAGCTCTGCGGGCGCTCCGTCTTCACCGTCTTCTTTTCCCCAAGCTTCACCCCATTTGACTTGGACAAGGATGAGGCTGAAATGGATGCGGAGGAGCGGGTCGAGGATGCGATGGGGCCGGAGACAGACCTGCAGGCAGCCACCGAGGCTGCTGCCGTTGCCGCCGCGACCGGTGTCCCCACACCAGACGTTGTGATTGACCTGAAACGCGTCCGCACGGATGTTCCGATTGAAGAGGTGGTCAAGGCCACCACGCAGAGCAACGGGAGCGGTGGCTCTGGGTCGGTGCACCTTCGGCAGGACCCTGCGGCATCCCCAGCCCTTGTCACCCCGACCGTCGCGGTCCCTGCAAAAAAGAAGATCAACCCGATGCGCTTCTGGGGCTCTATCGCAGCCAAGGTACGACGGGAATGGGAAGGCCGCTCGGCCGCGGCATCGCCACCCGCGTCGCAGGTCAGCAGTGAGGCCAACGGAGCCACCCACAGCCCCAGCGGGGGAAATGTGACTGTGCCCCCACCCGCTGTCGCCGCCGCCGCCCTACCCCAAGTCGCGGTAGCCGCACCACTCCCAGAAACGAGCACGCACAATAAAGACACAGCAGCCGCAGCCGCAGCGAAGCACCACGCTGAGGATGTTGGGATGCCACTCCCCGTATCGGCCGCTGCGATGCTGCCGACACCGCTGGCGCGACATCGGACAGGGGTCCTTGGGGCTAGCGGCTTCGCAGGCGGAGGTGTTAGTACCTTCACGACCGGAGACTTAAGGGGCTCCATCCTTCTCACCTCCCCGCAAGCTGCACAAAGCCCTGCCGTGGTGCGCCGCGGCGACGACGCTACACGCCGCCACGGGAGCAACCCCATCTCCAACTCCCTCGATGACGATGACACGTCGCCGATGCTGCCAAACGCAGGCGCCGCCGCCGCCCGCAGCTTCCACACCCATGACAAGTCAAGCAGCAGCCACAGCCACCGCAGCAGCAGCAGCAGTGGCACCGGCGCAAAGGACCCGACGATTGAGGACCTTGGTGCGGTGCTGATGGTGGATACAGAGGGCAACCAATACATCATCAACGGCGGCGGCAGCAGCGACTGCAATGAAACGAGCATCAATGCTTCGAGCAGCCACACGAACAACAACAACAATGTCAACCACAAGGGCAGCGGCAGCAACCACACAGGGGAGAACGCAGATGGAACGGGGTCGAGTGCGACCTCCTCCGCGTTCGACAGCAGCAGTTTCGCCCCCCTCACCACCTCCTTCAATATTCAGAACAACTCCACGTTACATCGACAGCTCCTCGAGGAGGAGGAGAGCTTCCACCGCTTCCTGGACGCGATTGAGCGCAACGGGGATGACACGGTCACGCTGCAAAAATTGCTGCGAGGGCACGGCAAGAACCTTGTCGATCGTCGCGACAGCAAGGGCCGAACCGCGCTCCATCACGCCACCCTCGGCGGCTTCGTCAATGGCGTTCAGTTCCTCCTCGGGCTTGGCGCGAACCCAAACGAGCTGGATGCCGAGGGCGAGGCCCCGTTGCACATGGCGGTGCAAGACCACACCGGTGCGACACGACGAAACCAAACGGCGGTGCACCGGCTCTCTGTGGCGGCGAACCTTCTCACGCAGGTCACGGGGCAGCGCACGACACCCCTCGCCGCCGCTATGACGCAGCACCGCATGCTGCCCCCCACTGCCGCCGCGTCGCTGCGGCGGCCCACAAAGGGACTCATTGTCGCCCTGGTGGAAGGTGGCGCGGATGTCAACCTGCCCACGGGCGTCACCGGCCTCACACCGCTGCACTTTGCCATCATCAAGAATGAAATCGGCGTCATGAACACCCTGCTCCGGCTTGGCGCGAACCCGATTGACTTTCTTGACGAAGGGGGCCCGACGGAGGCCGCCCCTGTGCTCCACCACAAGGATGACGCATGCGCCAGCGACGCGGCAAGTCAGACGTTGGATGGAAGGGCGTCCTCGACGGCGACTGCCGCCTTTGACCCGTCCTCCCTGCAAGCCAGCGAGCAACACACTGGAACGGGCAGCGGTGAGGCTGGCAACGGCCCCCACCACCCCCAGGAGGCACACGCATGGACCACGCGGTGCCCCTGCACCCTCACCTGGGCAGAGACGCACCTCTCCCACGCGGGCATCCCCTCCGCGGCCGAGTTCCGCAAGTCCCCTGTCATGCTGGCAGCCGAACTCAACGCGGACATAGCCATCACATCCATGCTGACAGCGCTCTCCTTGGCGCGAGAGCAAGGCCTTGGCTTCGGCAGCAACACGACGGGCCGCCGTACGGAAGCGGCGCTGACGTCGCCCACGTCTCCCTCCACGGCGGGCGGCGCGGCGGCGTCGTTTGGTTCTGCCACCCGCCCTTCCCTTCTCGAGATCCTGCTCCCACGGTGTGAGGACCATCAACTTTCGGTGCTGCAGGTGGCCCTCGCCCTCGGTCACGCGGCCACGGTGTACGCGCTGCTGCAGTACCTGAACGAGGAGAGCAACCCAGGCCTGGCGTGCCCCCTGCGCAGCTCTCTCGCCCACCGCGACGGCCGCACGCGTGCAGGGTCCACCGCATCAGCGACGGCGGAGCAGCGGTCCAGTGGAAGAGGACAAGAACGCCACCACGGCCGCTCCCGCCACGCGCATCATACGGGCAGCCATAAGTCTAACAGCGCCCGCCTCCGCCGGCAGCAGCGTGTTCTGGAAGCTGGGGTGGTGCCACCATCGGCCACCCATACGCGACGCTTCACCTGCTCCCGTGAGCTGCAGTGCGAGCACGAACGCAAGACGATGTTTCACTTCGCCGCCCTGGGCGACTCCACCGAGGCCCTCGCCTACCTGCTGGAGGTTGGCTTTCACGCCCCAGACTTTGTGCCCGCGCAGAGCGACTTCACCTGGACCGACACCGCCTGGCACACGCAGCGCCACAACGCGAATTGGCATCGACTGACAACGCCCTCCTCCGCAGCGCTGGGCAGTGCTTCCACAGGGGGCGGGCACGGGGAACACTCCGCCACCGACGGCTCCGAGTACGAGGACGTGGAGGAGGAGGAGCCAAGGGACGCAGAGGCCACCCCGCACGCGCTGTCCACGGCGAATGTGGAGGAGGGCGAGGTGGAAACCGCCCCGTTGCCCGGCTTTGGCGAGTGTCCGCATGGCGCCAAGACGAGAGAATGGATTCTGAGTAGCGCCAAGGAGGAAGGCTCCCCCATCTCCCCCAACACGCAGGGCCCCGCCACCACCACAGGGGCAGCAGCGGCGGCCTCCGTTACCGTCTCCTCCCCCACCACTTCTCCGTCCGCGCAAGAAGTAGAACCCTCTCTCGCATCCGCATCGACAACCGCCTCGCTCGGGGGCGCCACGCAGAGACAGCAGCGCAAGCTCCTGCGCATGCGGCACAAGCAGCACGCCTTTGTGGCCAGCGTTATGCAGCTGGTGGCGCAGCGGCCGGGTATGCTGAGCAAGCGTCGGCAGTTCGCCCTCGCCATGCAGCAGCGCCAGAGGCTCCCATCCGCCACAAACAGCTCCGGCAGCACAGGGGCCTCGCACGGCGCAACAAACTTTTCCTCGCTGGCGAATCGCAGCGGCAGCCCTCCGGCGAGGGCGGGGGGTGGGTCTGGCCTGCGGTACGGTGCGGTGCACGTGGCGGGTACCAACGCCATTGTACGCCCCTCGGGTGCCTCGCGGCTCATGAACCGCAACCACATCGCACCACACGACCCTGCGAGCACAAACGGCCTCCGCAGCGGCGGCGGCGGTGGAAGAGAGGCATCCGCAAGGAGGGACGTTCCCACGACGGAGGAGGCAGCGGCACAGGAAAAGATGAGCTTCGGAGCCGCCGTGGTGAAGCTGCGGCAGCGGGTGCCAGGCGTTCCCATCGACCTGGCCCATATGGAGCAACTGGAGAACGCGGTCGACGACGCGTGCATCTCTGGAGGCCTGACGGAAGCAGAGAAGAAGCTGACGCAGCGCGCGCTCCTGGTGGTGTCGCAGCGTCTTTGGCTGCTCGACCAAGCAGAGAAGCGGTACGCGGGAGCCTCCGTGTACGCGCAAGCGCAACATCCACCAGCGTCATCGACGGGCTCGGCCGCCCCTCATTCTCCTCCCTCGCTGACCGCGCAGTCTGTGAGCGCGCATGCAACGGACACAACCGTCAGTCAAACCACGGCGACGGCTGCCTCCCTCGCAAGCAATTCCGTGACCCCAAGCGAGTCCCACTCCCTGCTCGACGTCGCCGACGTTACCTTCCCGCTGACAGCCAACGATGTCCATGCGACGCTGGCGGCGGTCACCACCCCAACGACGGCCCCCGCCGCACCCTTGTTCGTTGACCTTGGCAATGAAGACATTGTGCTCTCCTATATTGCGGTCTGCCTCAACCAGTGCGACGCGCGTGGCATGACGCCGCTGCACTACGCCATTGTGAACCAGAATGCAAACATGGTCTACGTCCTGTGCATCTATGGCGCTCGCTTCATCTTTACCTCTCGTGACACGCAGCGAGCGCTGACAGGGCCGCAGGTGCCCGGCGACGTGCCTGTCGGGGACTTTGACGGCGCCATTCGCACCCCTGTCCTTCCCCCGGCCTCCGTGGACCACAGCAACCTCTTCACCTCCTCCATGGCGACCGCGACGGCGCTGCTCGCGCTGTCGCCGCCCCCTACCAGCCCTGTAACCGTCGGGGAGTCGACGCAGCTCGCGGCATCGCAGGCAAGCGCGCAGAGCGGTCAGCACCTGCCCTCGTCGGCGCCGTCGGTCGAGGGCGGCCGTATGGATCTGCCCCCGCGCGTCCCAAGCACGGGCAACGTGTCGGACCTTTCTGCTCAGTCCCACGGCGCCGCTTCCCCCACTTTCACCATTACGGACTCCGCTTCTCCCGCCGTCGCCGGGCACCTGTCCTCTCCCGTCGTGGACCCTCTCGCGTCGGCCGCCGTGGAGCACGCGACGGAGGCCTTCCGGGAGCGTCAGGAGCCCGCCCTGCAGGAGGCGCTGGCGGTGGCGTCCAAGACAGAGGACGCAGGAGAGTTTATCGCGGCACTACCCCCTGTCGACCCCGAGGTTCTTCTCAAGAACTCCATCACGGCGATTGACTTAACCAGGGGAGAAGGCGTGCATCATGGGGCTGGGGATGGCGGTGCGTCCCTTGCTCGATCTTTTGCGCGTGGGCTTCCCGCGACGGCAGCAGAGGGTACGGCGGTGACCACCTCGGACAATGAGGGTATGGGCAACGCGAGCTTCGCGGCCGGCGCCCTTCCCGTCACGACAACGGCGGATGCCGCCATGATCACGGCCACCTTGGTGCTCAAGCAACTGGCCCAGACGCAGAAGCACGCCACGGAGAAGTCCGAGGCGGAGGCACCAGAGGCTCCGTCTGACGCACACAACGAAAAACAGGAAAGGGAAGAGAATCAGACAGCAGACGCGTCGTCCTCACCCCTCCCGCCCCGTCCTCCCACGTTGTTGGCCACAGAGCAAGTTATCGACGCGGCGACAGCCGATGGCGGCAGCACCATGGCAGGGGTACCTGCAGCGACGGCACCTGCGAGAACCGATGGCGACGCTGACCCTCACACAGCCTTGCGCAAGGTCAACAGCGCCCGTCCACCTCTTGTCTCGCTCGTGCCATCAGACGGGCAGCCCTTCAGCCCAACCACCGCAGACGCCATCACGCGCGCCACGGGTATCGCAATGGAGTGTCTTCCCACCCCACCTAATGCAACCGCCAACACAGCCACGGAGGCGGGTGAACCTCCCATCCGCACCCCAACCACTGCGGCGACGGTGCAGCAGCAACAGCAGCAGCAGTACAACATGATGGAGCACGAGGAGTTGCTGCTGCGGGGTATGATTGAGCCGCACGACGTCTTTCTCCTGCACGTGGTGCGCAACCCCATGAAGGCGGAGACGATTCTGTGGGCGGCGACGGAGGGCATGGCCATTCACGCAAGGGTGGTGGCGGAGCGCGCCAAAGCGGCGGCTTCGCAGCATGCCGTATAACGGTCTGAAAAAGGGAGAAAGCACTTCCCCTGTGTCCCCTGCGATCTCCTTTTTTTTTTCTCTCGCTCTCTCTCTCTCTCATCATGGATCCTTTCGTTGATGCTATTGGTGTTGTTGTTGTTGATTCATATGTGCGTTTTCATTCCTCTTCTACGGTCCCCGTCTTTACAAAACCTCTTTCGCTCTCTCTCTCTCCACACGCGAGACGAAGCATCCTTGCATCAAAACGACTCTGACACGACAAAAGGAAGAAAAGAATAAGATCGCCACAGAGATGGTTTCTCTCATGTGGAAGCGAGGCCCTCTCCTGCACCACATAACCCATGGAACGTGCACAGGCACGACGCAGGTGCTTTGTATCTCCTCGTGAAACGCGGCGACATATCGCGTAACATACGAATGAAACGTTTCCCTCCCAGCGCGCCTCACACGTGAGGAGGACAGAGGTGCAACGCGGAACAAACCACCACCGACGATTCGACGCGAACAGAGTGGTGGAATCCGTTTAAGAATGGCTTCTCACGCGATGAAATGATGGCCCACGTCAACGCCTTTTGCTCTGCTCCTCATTCTCGGTAACCCCCCCCCCCCCCGTGTTCCTCTGAATCTAGTCTACTTCAGTTCCACGCTATCGCTGCGATTGATTCCGTTTCTTGCTATTGATTTGCATCGCCTTCCCACACTGAGGAGGACGCACTGACACCGCTCGTGCGATCTCTTTAACGCGTCACATCCCTCGAGGCGCCGTCCATGTTCAAAAACCCAGCCGCTGCGGCGGCGGCCGCGGCCGGTCCGGACTCTGTGCGAGCCCGTCGGCCCCGCCCCACCGCCACCAAAGGCGTTCCCGAGCCGGACGACGACGGCAAGGACAGGCCCCTCACCCGGCGGGAGCAGAAGATGCACTCCTTCCTCGATCGCATCGACGACTTCTTGAATGGATCTGGCAAGAAGTCCGCGGCCCCCAAGGAACTGCCCACGAAGCCTGTTGTGATTTTCGATCCTGTCTACATGAAGTACAAAACCTTCATGACGAATGCGGATGTGGTGCTGTCGCTCGTCGGTCTCGTCCTGACGACGCTGCTGCTGCTGTTCGCGCCTAGCGATGCCAAGGTGTTTGACCTCGTCCGCGCTTCCCAGAAGAGCCTCCGCCGGAGTGGCCCGGCACGTGAGCGCGGCGTGGCGCTGCCGCGGGTGCTGAGCGCGGACCTGGTGCTCATCCTACTCAGCGGCATGGCCGTCAACTCCTTTGTGCTGGCCATCATTCGCGTGGTGGAGCGCGAGCACAAGGCGGAGGTAGAGAAGAAGCTCTTTGAGGAAATCAATGAGGCCTACGACATCGACCCTGCCAAAGCCGCCGCGTACGCGGAGAAGGCAGCGGCGGAGCGTGCCGATGCGGACAAGAAGCGCGCCGCGCTTGTGGAGGAGAATGAGCAGCGCGCCAAGGATGGGAAGCGTCCGAAGCGTCATCGTGTGACGGTGAGCGGCATCGTCGAAGCCGACTCCGTGACGGACGCGATTGTGCCCATTGTCGTCTTCTGGCCCATGGTCCTAGGCACCATTGTGGTGCTGCAAGGCGCGAACCCAGTGCGCGGCTACGGTGTGATTGTCATGTTCACAGAGATGGTGCTCGGGGCCTCTCTGGCGAAGCTGCTGAATAGCACGACGGCGGCTCGGCACGTGTTTAATGTGCTGCAGTCGTTGCATCAGCTGACGCTGCTGGGGATGATTGGCATTCAGTGGTGGACAGAGTAAAGGGTAGTTCCTGTTGCTCTTCTTCTTCATGGACACGTTCGACGTTTGTTATGATGGTTGCCACGGTGTCGGCATGGCGACGTCGCGCATCAGGTGAACCCCACTGTCTGGTGCTGAACATATTTGTGTGTGCGGTGCTACATCCGTGAAGAGGAAAGATAAAGAGACACGCGCCCGTTCGCCTCGTTGGCGTTGCACTTTGTCAGTGCTTCCCTCTCTCCTCTCACTCGCTTGCTCTCACCTGCGTCGGAGGTGTCTTGGTCTTCCTCTCTTTTTTTTTCAAAAGAAAACAATAAATAAATGCTTCCCTGTACGCATGCGTCTTTCTTGTTGCTTTCCACGCTCTCAACGCTGTGCCTTTGTGACTCTCAGTTTCCATATTTTTCTCCTCCTTCTTTCGCGTCATCGCTACGCTGTCGTCATCTGCTCTCTGCTGCTTGTTCGTAAGACGCGCTCGTGTACGAGCGCTGACACCGCCGACGTCTCAATCCCGGTATTACTACTATTAAATTCTATTTTCTTTCTCACAACTTTTCTTTTTCTTGGATTTACATCCCGCGTTCGCTGTTGTGTCTCCTCTTCAAATTTTAAAAATAAAAGCTCTTGTTCGCTACATACTTTTTGTTGTCGTTGTTGTTGCTCGGTTGCGCCCACTCGCCCTCTTACTCCCCAGACCAATTGAGCTCCATCACTATCAGTCACCACTTCCTTTACAACGTTGTCACGAAAAGAAAGAAAAAAAAAGGAATAGCGAATGCGAAACTACGAAAAGGAAAAAAAAACAAGTCGCGAATACCTTCACTCGGCAACCTCTCACAACTTCCCCTTTCATAAAAAGAAAAAAAAAACGCTGACGGATGAATGAAGTCAGCGGTGGCGTCTGCACATGGTGTCGTCGTCAGTGTACGAGGAAGAAAGAGAGAGAGAGAGAGAACCGTTATTGACCTAACCATTATAGGCTGAAGGGCAAACCTGCGTTCTCGGCAGGCTGCCCCGTGGGCGCAGTGATGTGGTGAGCGATGCAAGGAGGGCAAGAGAAAGAGAGAACAAAAAAAAAACAAAAAAGGATGCAGCGGATGATGGGATCCGTGAAAGTTTCTACTTCCTACGTTTCGTACCTTCTCTCTTGTGTTTTGCCAAACAGAGATTCAACTTCGCAGGTCTTCATCGAAGAGAGAAAGAAAAAGAAAAAAAAACTAATCACAAACGATTAAATTTTGATTACAAAAAAAAAAAAACATGCCCGGACCTGGACTTCTGCCTGACGGCTGGTTTCGCGAAGAGAATGATCAGTGGCCTGGCATCGCACAAGGCCTCAAGGTGGAGAAGGTCTTGTACGACCAGGCGGGTGAATTCCAGCACCTGACCGTGTTTGAATCCGACCCGAAAGGTCCTTGGGGCACCGTCATGGCCCTCGATGGCGCGATCCAGTTCACCGACTATGACGAGTTCGTGTACCATGAGATGCTCGCCAATCTTTCCTGCTGCGCACACAAGAACCCGCAGCGCGTGCTCATCATTGGCGGCGGCGACGGCGGCGTCATTCGCGAGGTGCTGCGCCACAAGGCAAGTTCGGCCGATGCCGTTGGCGTGCAGAAGATTGAGCTGGTGGACATTGACGGGGCCGTGATTGAGCAGAGCAAGCTGCACTTCCCGCAGATCGCATGCGGCTACTCGGACCCCATTGTCACCGCCACCGTCGGCGATGGCGTCGCCTTTGTGAAGAAGGCCGCCGACAGCACCTATGACGTGATTATCATTGACACCACCGACCCCGCCGGCCCTGCCTCGGAGCTCTTTGGGAAAGACTTCTACGACAACATCATGCGCATCCTCAAGCCCGGCGGCATTGTCTGCAACCAGGGTGAGTCGATCTGGCTGCACCGCCCGCTGATTGAGCGCATGATGGGCTTTCTCAAGACGGATGTCGGCTTTGCGACGGTCCAGTACGCCATGATCTACATCCCCACCTACCCAGGTGGCAGCATCGGCACGCTGGTGTGCGCCAAGAGCGCGGAGACGAACCTGCGCGAGCCGTGCCGTCCTGTGGAGCAGATGGCGCACGCCAAGGATCTGAAGTACTACAGCACGGAGATGCACAAGGCCGCGTACGTGCTACCTCGCTTTGCCGCCTATCTTAACGAACAGTGAGGCACACACAAACGAAGAAGGAAAGAGCTAAACAAGATGGATAACTTTCTATATTTTCTTTTTTGAAAGAACGTAGCAGTCAGGAAGACGCACGGACACGCCAGGCGCCCACGCGGGTTTTCTTTCTTTTTTTTTTAATGGAAAAGAGAAGAAGAAAAATAAACAAAGGAGCAGGGGTGGATAGTTGCACGCACTTAGCTTATATTTTTTCCACTCCGGCACCCAGACGGGGAAGCGAAGGAAGCGTGAAATCAAAGAGGCTACCACCCGATTTGTTCTTCTTTTTTTATTATTATCATTACGTCCCCTTCACTTCTTCGAGCCTTCCGTGGTCCTCTCTTCTTCACTTTTTTTTTTTTTTTTTGCCTTCACCTCTACTTTATCGCTCTCTCATCTCCACGAGGAATCATTCATGGGCGATCGACTGTGCTGGCCAGAAGGGGGGCTGTATTCAGGCGAAGGTGAAAAAATGGGCAATGAGAAAATGAGGGTTCTATGAAGCTGCGCAGCAACCCCTTGCATATGCCGTATTCGATTCACACTCTACACTGATAACACACAACAGACAACAGAAGAACGTATTGAACGTCACGGGAAAGTTTTTTTAAAAAAAGAAACAATCGAATGGGTTCACTTCCATGCGTGTCACATGACTTTCATGGCGTACGCGAGAACGGTTTTGCACGGACAGAAGAACCTGACAATCAAATTCGTTCATCATCATCGTCACCACGGAGCGCAGCTGAATGCAACGCAGCCACTCACATCCTCCTTTGAGAACACCTAACGGAACCTTCTCCTGTCGCAAAAACAACAACGAAAGGGGAAAAAAGGAAGCATCCTTCTGGGTTTAAAAAAAAAACAAAGGAAGAGAAGATTGGATCATAGGGTGGTCCTCTGCTTCCAACACACCCACCACCACGTGAATCGTGGGATCTGCCTCTTGGCATTTCGTCAGCCATTTGAAGACAAAAAAAACTTCCGCAAAACCCAGAAACAAAAGCCTGTACGATTTCTATCTTTACGTGGTGCTGTTGTTTGTTTGTTGTTGTTTTTTTTTTCCGTTGTATCACTCTTCTTTTTTTTTCTTGCAACATTTTTTGCTAAGCTTTTTCATTTCACATCACTTGATCGGTTGTGCCGCCGTGTCAGTCCGTCAGCGCTTCAACCACAAGACCTCCTCGTCACAGCGGGCATTCTACCCTCCTCCACCGTTCTTTTTTTTTTTCTCAGTGTTGCTGTTGTGGTGTGCATAGGCAGCTGTGAAACCATCATGACGAGTAAAGTCGGCAGCTTCCCCTTACTCGAGCACGTCCTGCTCCTAGAGGCGGAACTCCCCTCGTCTCCTGCCTCACCACTACCCACCGCTTTGGCGCAGCTGACGCCGCTGGCTCATCTCACGACTCCGTCCGATAACGCGTCGCGTCGTGGCCATGGGACGCAAGAAGTCGGCCTTGGTGCCGTGCTTCAACAAGAACCCGCCTTGCGTGCGCTGCTCACATCCTATACCTCGGAGCTCCTGCACGCGCAGCAGCAGCAGCGACAACAATGCAGCTACATCACAAGCTTGTATCAGCAACTAGAAGACGCCCTTGACGGTGACGACGAGCTCGACAAGGGTGGCACTCGCACGCGAGGGACCATGGAACAGAACAGCCTTCACCCTTCGACACGCAACGTGCCATTACCAGAGGTCGGAACCCCTTTGGTGTCCGCCTCTAGTGAAACCCCGAACCCATGGCCTCTGCTGCCCGTGGCGAAGGAGGGCCTCTACATTCAAGTCCCGTCCGCGGGCTACATCCGCGCGTGCCGTCAGTGGGCAAGTGAGGCGGCGCACCCGGCCGCATCGACAGAGGTGTACGGGAACAGCACCTATAACGAGCAGCCTCCCCGCAATCCCGCGACGCTGCTTTACGCTGACACCCAGCGGTACTTCGCGGAAGCCTTGGCCGCGGACATGGAAGCAACGGCACCTGCAGCTGCGTCACAGGGAACCTCCACGGCGGGCGGGGGAACACCATCCCTTCGCCGGCGGAACGACGAAGGTTTTATCTATGGGTACGCCCTGTACCTGGGGGGCAACCTGCTTTTCCACAGCCCCACAGCCATTCACAACGGTCATCTCACCACAGCAGACAACAACAAGGAACGGGGCCTTGTTCTCTGCCTGACATCAACATCACCCAGTTTCAACTTTATGCGAGCCCTGGTGCTTCAGGTGGCGCACCAGATCTGCCACGCCGTGAAGGCGGCAGGCGCGGATGCGGCGCGGGATGCTGCGCAAGGGACGTCCGCGTATCGCTCGCTTCTCCTTGCGAACCTGTTGAAGGCGCTGGAGCCTCTGCGCGAGCTCACCAATCCATGCAGTGTGTACAGCACGACGCCGCCTGGTCGCCCCCTTTCTCTCCGTCTCGCCTTCGGTGGAAAACCTCAAGCTGCACCGCGGGGACAGGGCACGGCTGGGGACGGTGCGCCCGCCACTTTCACGGCGAACCGCCCGTGTGACTTGCTGTATCCCTTTCTTGACACTCCAATGGCCATGCTGCTCCTGAGCTTTCCCTACGACGCGGTACGCGTCCTGCACGCGCTGCTCCTGCGTGAGAGCCGCGTCGTTGTCATTGGCGCTACCCCGCAGCACGCCGCCGCCTGTGTGCTGGCCGCCACCAGTCTCGTGACACCCATGGTGTGGAGTGCCCCGCTCATTCCGTACGTGACGCCCTCGCACGTGAGTGAGAGCGGCCTGCTCGACACGTTGTTGGCGCCGTCGGCGGAGATGGAAGCCCGTCGGCGCGCCGCTCGGCGTCTGCGCCGCCCGACTCCACAAACCGCCGTGCCCCTTCTCGAGTCGGGCGGCTATTTGCTTGGGTCCACGGCGGCGCTGGTGCCGCAGCTGATGCTGCGCCTGAGCGCCATCGCTGCGACAACGGGTCGCAATGGGGAAGTTCGCGCGCTCGGTGAGGTGATGGCAGGGACGGACAGTCGGCAGGCGAGCGCGCTGGAGAAGGAACGGTTGTGGATTGCCGACGCACGCACGGGCAGTGTTGGCGTCGTGCCACTGGAGCCGCTGTCGCTTCTCTTTTCGCGCGCCGCGGTGGACCTGAGCCAGGAGGAAGGCCGACGCTCCTCCTCCTCCACCACCACCACCACGGCCATGGCGCGTCCCATGGTGACGTTTCCCTGCCAGACCGAATTCCAGCGCCGCGTGTTGAAGCACGCCACGTCGCGGAATGCAGCGATTATCGCCTCGTTTGCGCTCCTTGACATTCCACCAGCTCATGACAAGCTCAAGAGCGCCATCAAGAAGGCGGTCAGCGCCGACCAACGGCTGGCCTTTCGCGTGGCGTTGGAGACGATGGCGGCGCTCACGCAGGACCGCCAAAGTACGCGGGCGGAGGAGCGAGAGCAGCTGGAGAGCCTCCTTCGGCAAGTCCGACTCCACCTAGACACGACGACCGTCGATGAGCGTGAGGGAACCAGCTTTGGTGGTGTTGACGGTGGTGGTGGTGGTGGTGGTGGTGGTGGTGGTGGTACGGCGACGGACGTGTCCTTCACGATGTCGGATAGCGTCTCAGACAGTGAGGAGTCTGGCTACGGCGGCGGCGGCTCCCTCTCAGGGGTCTCGCCGCGGCAGCACCACTACCACCACCAGCCGTCCTTGCAGACCCTTAACTCGTCGTTTGCTTCCCCGAACGCTTTGGGCAACAGCAGTTTCGCGTTCCCGCGTCCAGGCGCGCCAGTGGTGGCGGCAAGTGCGCGAAGAGGTGGTCCCCCGGCCTTCCCCGTGGTGTCCTCCGTTGCCCTTGTCGAGGTGCACGCGGCGCTGCTCGAACTCAACGCACAGCGCCTCTTCGGCAACTACCGGAAAGGACTCATGTACATCCAGTCCCGGCCTGCCGGCATCAACGTGGCCTCCTTCCTCCCCAGTAACCTCAACAACAACTTCAAACTCGCCGAGGCCATCAGCAACACGCACATGTACAAGCAGTTTGAGAAGGCGCTCCTGTGCATGGAGAGCCTCGGGCTGAACAAGGTGCTGCGAGGGGAATTCGTTTCTGCTTGCCTGTCCGCGCCGCCCACACCTCATCAACAACATCATGCCATGTCCATGAACTACTACGTTGCCCATCCACGCATGGTGGCGCTCATGAATGTCTTTATGGAACGCAGCCGCCGCAAGTTTGGCGAGCTCTTTCCCGATAGCGGTGGGGTGAATGGAACGTCCGTGTCAGCGACGGTGTACTCGTCCATGATGGCGGTCGCCAACGACGCTGTGGCGCTCGGTCATCGTGTCGCCCTCGCCGCGACGACGCCGACACCCATCGTGGCGCACGGCACTAGCAGCGACGCGAATGCGGTGGTGAGCCCATCGCAGCACTACCGCGTGCCAGCCCTTGCGTTTATCGCTGGCTACGAGGCGACGCCGCTCACATCGGATGCCGCCGCACCGGGCTACGCGAACCATAACGACCCGAGAAGTATGACAGGGCTGCCGCCCCCGGTGCCGTCCGGGGCGGGAAGTAGTGGTAGTGGTGGGGGAGGCGGTGGCGGCGTGAAGCGCTTCTTCGCGAAGGCGGCACGTGCCGTCAAGCACAACTTCAGCGGCAGCGGCGCGAACTCCTCGTCGACGTCGCATGTGGCCACGGTGCCCATTCCCGTGTACGTGCAGGCTGTCTGCAGCTTTGCCGACTTTTCAGAGACGAGTGGGGGTGGCACCCTCACCGCGGCCGATGCCCAGCGCATCGTGCAGCTCAGCCAACACAGCCACAAGCATGCGAGGAAGCGTCTCCACACGTTAGCGGCCCGGTCGAGGGTGGGCAAGTCACGCGGTGGACGGGGCCCCCGATGGGGGAAAGCGAGTTCTACAGGGACAAGTCCTGCCAGCAACAGCCCTGCGCTGGGAGCCCTCAGCAGCGGTTCGGATGCGGGGGGGAACGCCGCCCTGCGCCGTCACCGACGTCACCACCACCACCCAACACGTAGCAGCGACGTCAGCGTGGACGCCGACGAGGACGTTGGGCAGCTGCAGGAAGAGGAAGCCGCTCGTCTCTACGCGTTTCACCAGCAGACTGCACTGGCCGTGGAGTTCAGCATGCCCGAGGGTCTGAGCGCCAACGATCAAGCGACGGTGGCCTCTGCTGCCGCCGCCGCCGCGGGAGAGGACGGCGTCGCGCTCTCCGGCACCGTGGCGGTGGGCAGCGGCGGAGGGGCCGTTGGGGGCGGGAGCGGTGGTGCAGCGGCGGCGGGTGGGCAGGGCGGATATGCGTCTGGCGTTGGCGTGGAAACGGAGTACATGCGCCAAATCGCCATGGGAAGCGCGGGCGACGGGACCCTGGGGCAAGCCAGGGCGGCCGCCGCGACCGATTTCCCAACCTTCACGGGCAGCCTCGGCCCTATTCTCTGCCGCCCGCTCCCTTTGGACGCCATTCATCAGTTCGCCGAGTACCATCCGTTGCTACAGACCACCACGACCAAGCGAGACGAGGACGGCGAGAGGAACGGGGTGCCGGACCCGGAAACGCTTTGGGCGGAGAAGGTGTTTTGCACGCCGGTATCGCGCACCCCTGGCGGCACCACCTCCTACACCTCGGCCACCATTGACGTGGCCTTTTCGAGTGAGGCGACGCTGCACCACAACAACAATGCGTCGGGCGACGGTGCTTCCCAGTTGACGTCTGCTGCCGCCGCAGCAGCCGCGGAGAAGCGCTTGCTGGAAGCCGCGGCGAAGGCGACCATTACACCTACCCAGGCAGAGCTCTACGCCACCCTCACGACCTTGTGCCCGAGCAATGTGGCCGCCTGGGTGTCGGCGGAACGGCTCGCAGAAATTGCCCTGTTGCAGCCAAGACCCCAGAAACCTCCGCACCCCAAGCCACCGGGCTCCGCACAAGCGTCCGGGATGCCTCCTTCGCAGCAGCCGCAACAATTGCAGGAGGACCGTTCGCCAAACTTTTCCCCTGCGAATGCCGCCCCGACCGTTTCCATTTACCCAGAGCGGACCACGCTGCGGCCCCCGCCACCCTCGGCACCTCGTCCACAAGTGCTCCCGCAGCAAACACAACCCGAGCCACGAGAAGCACCGCGTCGCCGCGCTCTCTTTGACGAACTCTTCGACGATAGCGCGCTACCACCACCACCGCCGCCGTCAGCATCTGCGGCAGCCACAGGGGCGTCCGCACAGCCATCCTCGCAACGCCCCGTGGGTGCCGCGCCGCAGCCGTCGTTTGCCGACTGGGGGAACTTTTCCAGCGGCGCGCCAGAGGGCTTTTCTAGCGGCGCCCCGACCTCAGACACTTTTGCCGTCCCTGCGGCGGGGCCTTCTGTTAGCTTAACGCCATCGCTCCCTCCCACCGCCACCACCGCCACCATGGCGGCTTCCCCTACGCCAGCGTTGCCAGGGACGTCACGGGGCACGCACGCGGCGCTGCCGCAGCGCTCGCAGGTGCCAGAAGCGCATGTGCGACCGGCACGACGGCTCGACGATGACGCGGCGTGGGAGAACTGGGGTGCGCAGGCTCCACCCGCCGTGGCGGGATTTGCTGCCACCCCAGCGGCCTCCACGTCTTCCATGCAACCGCAGTCGTCCCTGCAGGCGGTGACGTCCGCGCCGGCTCCCGGCAACGTCATGGATGAACTCTTCTCCACGAATCCCTCGCCCGCCGCAGCAACAGAAGGAGGAGGAGGAGCTCCCAAGGCTGGGGCTCCACGAACGTTTGACGACTACTTCCGGTGAACAAGAAGGGATGAAAACAAAACGAAATATCTCAAGTCATACGCACACTCTTCCTATGACCTGAACGCTGCGATAGCCCTTCCAGGTGACTGCTTTGAGCACCGCTTCACTCACACACACACACACACACACACAAACGCAAAGACGGCCAACGAACAGTGAAACTAATGATGATGTCATGCATTCTTCTTGTCGCTGCGGTACCGAGCGCAGGTGAGATGAATATCAGTGTGAGCCAGATGTCTTCTCACAACCTCATATATATATTTTTTTCGTGGACTGGGAGAAGAAGAACCCATTTGACGGTCAAAGAAAGAAAGAAAAAATGGAGTGGTCTCATTTTTGATTCCTCTCCTCGTTCCCGACGCCCTCGTTTCATTTGAAGCAGCAAACCCTAGGATTACGACTCAGTGAAACATCTAAGATATTCCTTCACTAGTGTGTCCACAAGGGGTTTTCACATATATATATTTCTTATTCTTCTACATGCTGTGACTGCACCACTTTCGCCTTCTTCTTTTCTTCCTCCCTCTCCTCTGTTCCGTTTGCGCTTGTAGGAGGGTCTGTATCGGAAAGCAACGCGTTCCCCGTTGCTTTCTTTTTCATTTTAAAAAAAAAAATCCAATTTTTGCTTTGTTGTTGATTTCATTTTTGTCCTCGTGCCCATCTGCGCGCGGGCGTCTTGAGCACCTGACCTCTGAGAGGAGAAACAAGGCTGAGAGGGAAAAAGAAAAAAAAAAAAGCAGTGAACGATCGACTTGTACGGGTCTCCTGAATCTTTTTTTTTTTTGCTCATTCCTGTGGACAGGACACGCGCGCCTCCCCCCGCACTCGCATGGCGTCGTCGTCCTCATCGGCGTCCTCGGCGCAGGATTTGGTGCCACCCATCAACTTCTCCCTGGTCTGCCCTGGTGTCTACCGCAGCGGCTATCCCACCAAGAAGAATTACCCTTTCCTCCGCGCGCTCCGCCTCCGCAGCATTCTCTACCTCTGCCCGGAAGAGTACGCCGAAACGAACCTCAAGTTCTGCGAAGAGAATGGCATCTCCGTGTTGCGATTCCCCACCGAAGGCAACAAGGAGCCTTTCACAGACATCTCCGAGCTCTTGATGCACCGCATTGTGTCCGCCCTCACCGACACCCGCAACCACCCTGTGCTGATCCACTGCAACAAAGGAAAGCATCGCACGGGCGCCGTCTGTGGGTGCCTGCGCCTGCTCCAGGGCTGGTCCCTGGTCTCCATCTTTCGAGAGTACAAGGCCTTCTCCGGCAACAAGGCGCGTGTCAGCGATCAGACCTACATTGAGCTCTACTACCCGATTGTGAAAATTAACCCGCCGCATGTCGCGCGGTGGTTGGCGGTCACCCCCCGCGCCAAAATTGTCTTTACCGATCGCGAGCTCGAGGAGGCCGAGACCGCTCAAATCGGCTCGAGCCTGCTGGCACCCGTGCCCAAGCCGGAGAAGGCCTCCAAAAAGAAAAAACAGCAGGCAGAGGCAGACATGGCGGCGGCGGCAGCAGCGAGTGCCAGTGCGAGTCCAGCCACGACGAACGTGGGTGCGGCGGCGGCCATCGCGGGTAGCCCCGCGGCAAGCACGGCGGCCACCACGGCCGGCTCCCCGTCAAGCGCCGCCAGCATGACGCCCGCGCCTGGCGGGGCCGCCGCTGGCGCAGCCAGTGCAGGGACGAGCACCGCAGCCACCAACGCCACAGCGGGCGTCGCTGCAGACCCTCCGTCGTCCCCGTCGGGGGTGAAACGGTCGACCGCGGGAACGTCGGGCAGCGGCGGTGGCGGCGGCGCTGGGGTTCCCTTGGCACCCGGGAAGGTGCTGGTGCACGACAGCAACTGGGCGAATGGCAACATTGGGGGCAACCCTCTCACCTCTCCCGCAACAGCGGCCGAACGAGTAGCACGGACGACGGGAAAGGAGTGAGGAAAAGCACTAATACCGTGCACTTGTCCGTAAGACAAATTCAAACGGAAGGATTTGATGGACCTTCCCATCATGTCTCTCTATACCTCTCTGGGATGACTGTGTTGGCGCTTCATTAGTGTATCCCGGATCTTCTCTGCGTTCACACCTCTTTCCCCTCTCTCTCTATCTCTATCTTCTTCTTGCAGCTTGAGTGAACGCAAACTGTCCGCGTGCGCTCCTCTGTGTGACATGGCGCGTCTCTCTGCATGCTCCTCCCGTTTCCGCGTCACCGCAAACCCCCTTGTACCAAATACAAAAAAAAAAAAGAAGGAAATGACACACACACATATATATATTTTAGTCCGAGAACGACAGTCTGTCTTATCATAGATGAAGAGGAAGAGAAAGAGAAGCATCAGACAGGCAGCCGATTGCTCTGTTCCGCCCGCTGAACCGCCCGAGAGAAGGGGTAGTCAACGAACGTTTCTTAGGTGTGCGACTACGCCTGTCCAACACAGGGAAGTTGAATTGTACTTCCCTCTCAAATTTTCTTGTGTTTAATTTTTCCTTTCACCACTCCTTTCTTTTTTTTTGTGAAAGTCAGAAACCATTCAAGAAGCAGTGTTGTCGTTGTCGTTGTTTTCTTTTCCCCTTCATTTTTTTTCCTCCACTCGTGCTTTGATTAGACCGCATATATCCCTAGACTGCTTTATCTCTTTGTGCTGTTCCGTTTTTTTTTTCCTTTTCTGGATCCCTTCTTGCTATTAGCCTCTTTTTCACACCTTAGATATCATACCTGCTGTGTGCGTCGTCCCTTGCTCCTCATCTTGCTGGGGGGTTGAAGAATCACTTGGACACCGCACAAACTTTTAAAAAAAAAAAAACGTCATACAAGAAAACTTAGCACAAACGCAAACCACAGCGATGGAAGCGGAAGAGGGCAATATGTCACGTGGACATGAGTCCGAAAAGCTGGACCACGAGTCAGACGAGCACGACGAGGTTTCCACTCCCCCACGACTTCGCTCGACGACGCGTCAGTACGCCCAGCCGTCTCCGTCTCCCACTTCGTCCTTGAGGGAATCGCAGGCCTTGACAGACCATGGCACAACCCTTCTCGTGCGAGCGGAGCCCCTCTCCCCACCTCGGGTTGTGCAACCGGTAACGCGACCTCCCATGCCCCAACGGCCCGCAAGCGCGGCCCTACCTTCCGGAAAGTTTGCGAACGCCTTTCCCACATCATCTGGGACCCCCATCTTCCCTCACCACGGCAACCGCCTCCCCCAAGGAAAACATACGGACCTTCTATTGGGTTTGCCCCTCCGTGCTGTCACGGGCACCGGGCTGGACGTCATCACCACACCAGACCACCACCGTCAGGAGAGCTCGAGCTCAAAGCACAAGCACCGCCCTCAAAGCCGGAACAGCAGCACCAGTGGTAGCGGCAGCCATCGCCGCGACACCGTCGGCCCGTCCAGCCCGCGTGCGCGACGCTCGACCTCTCCCGGAGCGGTCCTGATGGAGTCCCCATCGCGCCATCGAAAGCAGAGGTCGACAAGGGCAAGTCGAGGACGAAGCAGCGATCGCGGTACCGCCAGTGCTCACAAGAACAGCGGGAATGCGTCTCGCGTGCCCGCGACGGCGGGGGCGTCGACGGTCTCGCCACACGGACCGCGGACTTCCCTCGACCGCAGCACAGGCAGTCGAGGGACGCCACGCCGCCCGGTCTCTGGCCTCGCCAGCGGATCCTTCGCCTTATCCGCGACGGCAATGTCCCCTGCGCGGCAGCTCTTTGCCGCCCAGCGCGAACTTGGGATCCTCGCGGAGGAAGTGATTGCACGCCACGCCACGCGACCGCCCACGCTGACTCGCGCAGCACAGGGAACGTCACCTCGGGGTACCCGTCCCCACTCCCGCCCGCCTTCGCACCCCGTACATGCGGCTGGGGTGAAACCTGCAGCGTCAACATCACGCACGGCCACCTCTCCCGTCTCACGGAAGTCTGGAAGCGGCAGCCGCAGTCCTCACGAGGAAGCAACGCTGGCTTCCGATACAGAGGACGCCTGCGTCGCCGGCACGTGGGCAGCGGTCGTTCCGGATCGGTGCTACACGGATGAACTGGCGAAGCGGCTGCGCGACATCTCACGCAGCGTGCGGCGCAACCCGTCAGGTGCTCGGACAAGGCTCGACAAGAACATCTCGACAACACTTCTGACCAACAACCACGTGAACTCCACCCGCGGCGGCGGCACCGCGTCGGGCACCCGTTCCCCTCCTCCCGTAGCGACGATGGAGGGAGGTGGTGGTGGTGGTGGTGGTGTGGTGTCGGCCTCATCGTTTGCCGTCCAGTACGAGCATCTCCTTCAGAAACTACTCTCTCCCGATAAACTTTCACGCCGCCAGGATGATGGAGATGGGTCCGCACGCTTCACGTCGTCCTCGCCACCAAGCCCCTTGCCGGACGCTGCTGCCACGGCAAGCCATAGAAGGTCCTCGCCCGGGTCCTCGCCCGCGATAGGCAACCAGAGAGGAACCCCTTCCCCGGCCTCTACCCCAGCGTCACGGACGCCGACACGCAGCGAGCGGCGGCACCATCTGCGTACAGCCACGGGTCGGCACGGCAAGCGAAGCAAGCCAGGCAGCCCCGCGGCGGCGGCGGGTACCTCGCCACGGAGAGCGCCATCCCCACCCGTCCCCTTTGCGGAGTACGAGGCCCTTCTGGCGCTGACGAGTACCGTGCAGGAGTCCCTCGCACGGGTGCAGCGTCAGCAGCGCCACGCGCAGCTGCAAAAACTTCAATTCGCCACTCAACTGCGCGCGATTCTCACACGCGAGGACGGCCGCGAGCACAGGGAGAAGGCGAGCGACCTTGACGAAGGAGGATGTGAGCGTCCAGAGCAAAGAGAGACTGCTGCGGCGTCTTCGTTGGCTTCGTCCTCGGCATCGACGTCCCTCTCCGACGCCTTGCGCGCTCTTTCACCCATTGACAAGGCCGACCCTGCAGCCGAAAAAAAGAAGGACAGCAGCAACAGTAGCAGGAGCGGCATCAACAGTGTTCCTGGCAGCGACAAGCCTGAAACGATGCTACGGCCACCACCCCCAATGCCGAATCGAACGCTCTTCCCTTTTCAGAAAGAGAGCGCAGATCTTTCCTCTGTCACTGGGGGTGCTGTGCAGCTGGACGAGGCAGACGTGCGACGTGCTGTGGATGCCGCTCGGGCGGCGATTATCTCAGCTGGGCAGCGCAAGTACTCCCTACCAGATCCCGCCACGAAAAAAACGGTGACACGAGACACTCACCTGGAGGAAGAGGAGGAGGAGGGCGAGGAAGAAGATCCCATCGTCCTAGACGCAATGATGTGGCGCGGCGGCGACCCAGAAAACCCCTGCCAAGGAAGCGGCAACCATGAGGCAGTCGGAAACGGACGGAACGCCTTTCGTTCACCGCGCGGCAGCGTTGCGACGACCGTTGCGGGTGGAGAAATGTTTTCAGAGGCAGACCCGATGCACCGTGCGTCTCTGCTGCGGCAACCACAGGACTCGGTTGCGGAGGCCGCCGCCTTCACTGCCGCCCGACGCACCCTTCACAAACAGGAGGACGCCTTCTTCTTCCAACGACTGCTCCTCTCATTACCCGACGCCTTCTCTGTTGAGGCGACGGAGGCAGCCGTGGGAAGTGGTTTCGCTCCATTCCGCTGCGTTCCTGGGGCCGCGAAGGGCTCGCTCCCCCCACGACATGGCTTTGCGGGACTCCTTGTGAACCCGAGCGACGACACACAGGAAATGCTCCTGAAGCGGGTGTCTGTGCAGGCAAGCGGCAAGGTGCGAAGACGCAGCGAAGGTCTGCGGTGCGTCTCTCGCGATGAAGGTGGTGACGCCCATGCAGCTGATGCCATGCCCCTCCAAGACAAGGATACCGCCATTGCGTTTCTTGGGTTGACCGCCGACGATATTGTCCACGGCGCGCTCACGGACGAAGCCTTTCTGCATCACCGGCAGCGGCGCCGCACGAGCACGCGACGCTCACTACGTGGGAGCCGCACCTACACAGACACTGTCCCACTCTCCGAACACGCAGAGTCGGCGCCGTCGTCATCACCGCAACCCAAACGGCGATCCCGCTGGCTGGAGGAGGAGGCGTCGTCGGCCCAAGCCCCCGTCTACACCCATCACGGTCCTCCCATCACCCCGTCAGACACCTTCGCGTCTACTCTCGAAAATGAAGCGCTTATGGCGGCGCTGGTGCACATGTACCACGCTCGAGAGCTGGCGCACACTGCGCGGCGGCAGAAGCGGCGATGCACGCTCCAGGCGGAGCTGGATCGCGAGTACGCAGAGGCGGTGAAGGCCGCGGAGCAGCGACGGCGCGCCGCGCAGAATGCAGCCTTGCTAGCGGAAGAAAAGATCAAACTACGCAATGTGGTGGCGGCAGCAAAGGAACGGATCGCTGCGTTGCAGGCAGAGGCGATCGTCCTTGGCTCCCTCGTGGAGAGTGAGGAGACGGCGTTGCGCCGGGCGGAAGTGGTGTGGGCAGTCAACACAGCCGTGCATGACCGCGTGCAGGACGCCATGGCAGCAAGCGATGAAGCGCAGGACAACGACGACGCCGACGATGACAACGATGACAACGATGACAACGATGACGACGCCCATGTGGCCAGTGAGGAGGAGGACGAAGCAGCATCGTCAGCAGCAGTGGCGGATCGTGAAGAGGATAACGGCGAGGAGACCGCACTGCCGTCGAGCTTGCCTGTTACACTCGACCGCCATGACAAGCATAGCGACGAGGACTCCATCACGGACGAGGTGGATGTCTACCGGATGGCCCTGGAACGATACCAGCAGCAGCAGGAGCGACGTGAGGGTGAAGAGAGCAATGACGCAGGTCACCTCGCGGCAGCGTCATCACACGCGCTGACGTTTGGTGAGATCTTGATGCAGGAAAAGAAAGCCAGGGAAGCCGCCCGACGGCGCAGACGACAACCTAAGCCTTCGCCCTCAGCGGGGCGACAAAGCGCTTCGGTAAAGAGCACGCCAGGGCGTCGAAGCAGCACTGTTGGTCGTGCCATTGCCACTGCCTACAAGATCCCTTCGCGGCCGGTGACGTCACCGGCGCGGGTGGCGCGTCATGCCGCGCATCAGCGCCTTCGTCCGCCCCGCAAGCCCACCCCTCCTCCCGTGCGGCCCTGCAGTCAGAAGGGTCGGAGGGCGAACTTGCCACCACCACCACCTCCTCCTCCTCCAGGAATTCGGCGGCAGTCCATGCCCCTCCCGGTGCCACCACAGCCGCCACAGCGGCCTCAACTGTTCTTTCCGACATCGGCAAAGCGTGCCGTGGAAGGAGACGCGGTCTCTTCTGCACCGCGGCGGGATCGCTCTGCGTCTGTCTTCATCCGTGCCACCACCCCAGAGGTGGTGTGCGCGCCGGTGGACCCTCTTCCGGCGCACCTGCTTTGTGCCTCGCGCACGTTGCCTTCCACCAAGCGACTGATTGAATACTACTCGAGGGTTCACTGAGGCGCACATGGAGAGGTGTGGGCGGTACTTCTTTTTCTTTTTTGTGTGTGCGCACCGCCAACACGTCGCTACATCACGGAATGTGCGTGAACCTAAGATGTCGCCTTCACGTACAACCTCTCTTCTTTTTTTTTTTACTGCCTCTTCACAATCGCTCAAATGGCTGCCTCATTCCCCTCTCTCACACTTTACATGGTTGTGGGTTCCGAACGCATCACGCTCGTTTCGCTCTCCCGGTTGGGAGAAGAAAAAAAAAAACAGATTAGACAAAACTCGAAAAGGAAACGAAGGGATCCTGGGATCGTTTCGAGATACCGACTGCGTGCACCCTGCAAAGGCCCAGACAAGCGAAAGGCAGAAGAATGCGTCGATCACACCTCCGGATGCCACCACGGCAAAGGGTGACCAAGAGAGAAGGGAAAAGGAAGAAGGGGCTTTGCTCACTGAGACGAGCATACCTCAGCCATTGCATGTGAGCCGTGTGAAGGTTTCGCCTTTTTAAATTCCTGTCTCTCGCATGCCTGCTCCTGTCCCTCATTGCCTTTAGGTTTGTTTGTGTTTTTTTTTCCTTTCTCTCGTTGGCTAGCAAACCTCTGTCATCGTCGCGAGGAAAGACACGCAAGCCGCTGACCAGCAAACCGTTCTGTAGCCGTGACAGTGGTGGAGGGCAAGCGAGAAAAAAAAAACGTGTCAGTGTAAACAGTCGGCTGTCATAAGTACAGCTGCCTGCGATATGTGACGACGGAGATGCTGTCTGTGCGTTTGGGTGGTGGAAGGCGAAGCAACGCCATGGCAAAGATGCTCTTTCCTCGGGTAGGCCCTTGTCGACTGGTCTTCGCCGAACAAAACACATCAGAGAGAAAGAGAGAGAGAGAGAGAGAGAGATCACATTGAGTGCTGGCGCTCTCTTTACTTGGTTTCACTTCTCTTTATATATTTCCTATCTGTGGTATGTGATGTGCTGTGCAAACGTGCTAGCGTGTTCGTTGCCCATGGTGATGGATTGCCATTGATGTGGCGATGTCGACGAGTTAGGAGGCGCATGATGAGCCAATTTTCAATTCAACGAAGTTAGCCCTTCAATCTGACAGTCCGCTGAAGATTGAATTTATTCCGTTTCAAGTATACTGGCTGAAGCCTAGGGTGTTGCGTACCAGAAACGACACAGAGTAGGGAGGGGAAGAGGGACGAGAGAAGCCAAACGTGTCAGTGTAAACAGTCGGCTGTCATAAGTACAGCTGCCTGCGATATGTGACGACGGAGATGCTGTCTGTGCGTTTGGGTGGTGGAAGGCGAAGCAACGCCATGGCAAAGATGCTCTTTCCTCGGGTAGGCCCTTGTCGACTGGTCTTCGCCGAACAAAACACATCAGAGAGAGAGAGAGAGAGAGAGAGAGGTCACATTGAGTGCTGGCGCTCTCTTTACTTGGTTTCACTTCTCTTTATATATTTCCTATCTGTGGTATGTGATGTGCTGTGCAAACGTGCTAGCGTGTTTGTTGCGCATGGTGATGGATTGCCATTGATGTGGCGATGTCGACGAGTTAGGAGGCACATGATGAGCCAATTTTCAATTCAATGAAGTTAGCCCTTCAATCTGACAGTCCGCTGAAGATTGAATTTATTCCGTTTCAAGTATACTGGCTGAAGCCTAGGGTGTTGCGTACCAGAAACGACACAGAGTGGGGAGGGGAAGAGGGACGAGAGAAGCCAAACGTGTCAGTGTAAACAGTCGGCTGTCATAAGTACAGCTGCCTGCGATATGTGACGACGGAGATGCTGTCTGTGCGTTTGGGTGGTGGAAGGCGAAGCAACGCCATGGCAAAGATGCTCTTTCCTCGGGTAGGCCCTTGTCGACTGGTCTTCGCCGAACAAAACACATCAGAGAGAGAGAGAGAGAGAGAGAGAGATCACATTGAGTGCTGGCGCTCTCTTTACTTGGTTTCACTTCTCTTTATATATTTCCTATCTGTGGTATGTGATGTGCTGTGCAAACGTGCTAGCGTGTTTGTTGCGCATGGTGATGGATTGCCATTGATGTGGCGATGTCGACGAGTTAGGAGGCACATGATGAGCCAATTTTCAATTCAATGAAGTTAGCCCTTCAATCTGACAGTCCGCTGAAGATTGAATTTATTCCGTTTCAAGTATACTGGCTGAAGCTTTCGTTTGCGTTGTGGTGCGTTGCGTTTGTGTTACGTGCGATTGGTCCCGGTCGGAGGCACATGATGAGCCAATTTTTAATTCAACGAAGTTAGCCCTTCAATCTGACAGTCCGCTGAAGATTGAATTTATTCCGTTTCAAGTATACTGGCTGAAGCCTAGGGTGTTGCGTTGAAAGCTCTGGAGAAGAGGGAAAATACGTTGACTACTTTGTCGTTGCGTGCGTGCGTCGGTCGTAAGGCATAACCCCCTTCTTCCCTCTCCTTTGTATATTTGTTGTTGTTGTTGTTTTTCATTTTTACATTGCCAGCCACGTGAAGACGCGCTGTGGGGAAGGAGGGGTGATTCTCTCTCCCTACACCATGAGGTCCTCGTGTGGCGCGCGGGCCGTTAAGTTTAGCGGCCCCGGATGGGACTCCGTCAACTCGAACGGAACTTGAACACCAAAGTACTTTACAAAGAAAAACAAAGACACACGGGCTCCTTGGCTTGGAAACGTCAACGGGTGAAAGAAAGGAAACTCTTTTCCTCTTTCTCTCTCTCTCCATCGTCGCTCACGGCTCTGTTGTATGCAGACGTCTTCCACAAACCTTTGGCATCCTCTCCTCCTTCCTCCTCTTCTCATTGACAGGAAAGTTACACGTTTCCTTTCATTTAGTTTTTTTCTTTGCCACTCACACCTCATCGTGTGCTGCGTCTTCCCCGTTTCCGTTCTCTCGGCGAATCGCTTCGCAATTGAAGGCGGAAGCTAAGAATTCTCCCTGAACGCGTCCTGTGTAACATATTATTATTATTTTTCTCCTCCAAAGAAAAGAAAGGAAGAAACACAGTGACACCGCTTTTGCTAGAAAACACTCAACACACACTCAGTACACACTCACACACACCATTGTCACCGTCCTTTTCCTAGAACTACTTTACGGAATACCATTCAACAGAAAGAGAAGAGAGGATTGAAAAAAAAAAAAACAGAAACGATGGCCGACATGCAGCTGCGAAACAACTTCGCGCAGCTCATGTTCTACGTGCGTGAGCGCTACTGGCACCACGGCGAGCAGCTCTGCGCCACCGTCGCCGCGACGCACGATGACTGGACCTTCCGGGTCTGGCGCGCACTCTGCCTTGACCAGCAAGGGCTCACCAACGAGGCCCTGAAGGAGTACCGGAACGCAGAGGCGAAGCGGCAAACCACCATCCCGGCCGTCATGGGCATGCTGCTCGTGTACAAGCGGAACAAGGACTCGGAAAACACGACCCGGGCGGAGATGAAGCTGCAGGACGCGGAAACGGCCGCCACAGATGTCGCGGCAACAGACGGTCTGACGCAGGCGGCGGCGCTGGCGTGGGCAATGGGGGACCTGCATATGGCCCGCGATATCCTCGCCCGCATCCCCGACAGCCAGCTCGAAAGCCACACCAGTGAGTATACCAACGCGGGCACCATCAAGGGCTGGGTGGAGCTCACCTCAGGCCGGGGCGCGCTGGTCGAGAAGTGCGGCGCCCACTTTCAGCGGGTCATGGACATGATGCAGACCTCGGACAATGTCCTGGACATCAACGCCGCCCTCGGTCGGGTGGCGTACCTGGAGCGCAAATTTCAGTTCCCGCAAGCGCAGGATCTGCTAAACAAGCTCATTGTCTCCTACCCAAACTTTGTTCCCGTGCTCGTGGTGAAGGCCCGTCTGCTGATGCGTGCCGAGGACTGGGATCAAGCGATTGACGCGACACGCCGCATTCTCGCCAAGGATAAGAGCAACATGGAGGCCTTATCGCTGCAGGCCCTGCACGCGCTGGTGAAGGACGCACGGCCTGCCGCCGCGCAGCAGTACCTGACGAGTCTGTGGAACGCTGCGGAGGAAAAGGAGCCCAAGAACGCTCCTTTGATGTTTCAATTTGCGCAGGTATTTTCACGCCTTGCGAGTGGGGCGGGGGGAGGCAGCCTCAGCGGAGGGGGTGGCAGCGCCGCCTCCGGGGCGAGCGGCACCTCGCTGCAGCTGTTGGCCATCACAGGGAAGTTTTCCGCGCTCGCGGTGTCGCTCGACGCGCGCAACGGGGACTACCTGAGTGAGGTGGGGTTTGAGTCCTACTACAAGGGGGACCACAAGGCAGCCATGGCGGCCTTTCAAAAGGCAGCGGGGCTTACCGATGCCCTCACGCCGATGCTCGGCACGGTGGCGTGCCTGATCAAGCAGGGGAAGCTCGAGGAGGCGGCCAAGCAGTGTGCGCTGTGCAACGAGCTCCAGAGCGACGCAGGTCGAGTCGCAGAGCTGCAGCTGCTCAACGCCAAGATTGCGTGGCGGCTGCGGCACGACGAGAAGCGCTCCTTGCACTGCCTCGACCTCGCCGCGGACGCCGTTCGACAGGACATCCAAGGCATGAGCTCCACCAACGGCCTCGACCTCTACAGTCGCGTGAATGTGCCCTTGATGCTCGAGATTGCCAAGGAGTACGGGCAGCACAGCCGCAACGAGCCCCCGGACCCGACCTTCCGAAACGCAGACCCCATCGGAGAGAAAATCCGTCGTCATCTAGAACTGCTGCTGCGGCACGTGCCCGGATGCATGGAGGCGCAAGTTATGCTGGCGCGTGTGCACTTCATCTCGGGCGACGTCACGGCGGCGCAGAACATTCTCAAGGAGCTACTCTTCCACCGCGAGCAGCCCCTGCCCGAGGGGTTCCTGCTCTCTGCACAGATTTGTCTTTACATGGGGAATGTGAAGCTGGCCAACCAAGCCCTGGAGCAGGCCCTCACGCTAGACTTTGAAATCAAGGACCAGCCCTTGTATAACGTGCTGCAGGGCGTTGCCTACGCCTCCCTCGGCACCAGCGCCGCGCACTCGCAAAAAGCGTTGGAAGCCTTTCAGCTCGCCATGTCGATTGAGAAGAACCCGGACCGTGTGACGAGCAAGGGGCGCGCGATTGAACCCCTCAGCGTGCCAGATCACATCACCCTCTACCTGCAGCTGGCCCAGGTGCACCTCCGCCTGCATGACGCCGATGAAGCGCGCCGGCTGCTCGCCGAGTGCGCCGCCACCTTCCGCGACACGCAGCAGGCCGGTCGCGTCGCGATTGCGCAGTCCATGCTGACCGCCCGCACAGACATTGACAAGAGCCTCGAGTTGCTCAAGCAGGTGCCAGCCTCTAGCGACTTTTACATTCCTGCACGGACGCAGATGGCCAAGATGTACCTGGTGCACAAGCTAGACCCGGTCAAGTACATTGAGTGCTTTGAGGAGATGGTCAAGGAGCGCGCCACGCCACAGAGCTACGTGGAGCTGGGCGAAGCCTACACGGCCATCCAGGAGCCGGAGAAGGCCATCGCGGCATACGAAAAGGCCAAGGCCATGGACCCGAAAAACAGCGAGCTCGCGGTGAAGGTCGGCCGCGCGCTGGTCTCGACGCACGATTACAAGAAATCTGTCAAGTACTACGAGGACGCGATTGCCGCCGACGAGAAGCTCTTCTCCGTTCGCGCCGACTTGGCCGTGCTGTACTGGCATCTGGGCGACGCCAACATGGCCCTGCAGACGCTGAAGGAGGCCCCGGTGTACATGTGGGAGCCCGCGCCGACCGAGGATGTCGTCACGGCCATTGAGCGTGTGAACTGTGTGCTGCTCATGTACAAGATCTGCAGAGACAAGGGCAGGGATGCGGAAGCCGCGGAGGCCCTCGAGCAGGCCCGCACATTTCAAACGCACGTTCTGGAGACAAAGCTGAAGAGTGAGACGCGAGAGACGATGCTTCAGCAGAAAACCATCATGGCCACCATCCTGACCGAGCTCGGCAAGCTCTACGCCGGCGATGACACCGTAGACGGTGCCTCGGGCAGCGGTGCGACAGTGGCCGCCGCACGGCACCGCCTCTCTCGCAAGAAAGACTTGGCCAAGGCAAAGGACTGCCTGAACGAGGCCCTCAAGTTCGACGACGCCTTCGAGCCTGCCATGCTTGCCCTCGCACGCTTGTACCTGGAGGAGGACGCCTCCGCCTCCACCGCCGCGCGTCACGCCGACCGAGCGCCGTCTGCAGGCGCTGGCAAGGACGCCGCCGGCCCCGTCACCCCACCGTCCGCCGCCGCGGAGCTGTGCGAGCAGCAATGCAACGCCATCCTCCGCATCAACCCCAACTGCGATGAGGCGGTGGCGATTCTTACACAGCTCTTTGTTCGCCAAGGCGCCAACCGCCTGGACGAGGCCCGGCTTCTTTTCCAGCAGCTCCTGGACGGTAACCGACGGAACTACGAGGCGCTGGTGCAGTACATCCGGCTCCTGCGCAACGCGGGCGACATGGACGCCGTGGAAGAGGTGGTGGAAGCAGCCGTGGCCAAGGCGCCGACCAACCAGCGACCGGACCCGGGCCTCAGCTTCGCCCGCGGCATGGCCGCCCATTACGCCAACGCCAACGCCGACGCCCTCCGCGCCTTCAACCTTGCCCGACTCCCGAACGACAACCCGTGGAGCGAGCGCGCGCTTGTGAAGATGATTCAAATCTATCTGGTGCCCACCACCGTGGACCTGTGGGCCGATGCGCGAGCCGGGGAAGAGAAATCAGACAACCTGCGGTGCGCGGAGCAGCTCCTCCTGCAGCTCCCCGTCGGTCGCGAGCGGCAGGTGTTGCAAGGGTTCTGTCTTCTCGCGGGGAAGAAGTCGAGCGACTTGGAGAAGGCGCTTCAGCTCTTCTTGTCCGTCATCAAAGCGGCTCAGCCACAGACAGAGGCAGAGCAGGCGGCGCTCGTCAAGGCCCAGAAGGAGCGGAAGGCGCAAGAGGAGGCAGCCCGTCGGGAGGCGTTAGCAAACAACGAAGTGGACGAGGACGACCTCTTACTCGACGCGATTGAACGCGCACCGGTGCCCGGCGGCGCCGACTTAGACGGTGCGGGCGCCATGATGGGCACGCTTGCCGAGGCGCTCCAGTGTGAGGTGATTGACATTCCCGCCTCCCTTGGCCTTGCCATCAGCCTCTACCTCTCCAAGCAGGAAACGGCTGCGCGCAACGTGTTGCTGCACGTCTTCAGCACCGCGACCTTACACCAACAGCAGCAGGAGGCCCCGGAGGAAATGGAACGCGCACGCTTGTTCATGGCCTTCCTCTGCGTGCAGGGCGGGCAGCTTGACGAGGCCCAGGGCTACCTGCAGGATGTTCTCCGCGAAAATCAGAGCTGCAGCTCTGCGTGGGACTCCCTTGGCATGTTGCACGAGAAGAAGGCGCAGCACGCCGAGGCCTCACAGTGCTTTCAAAAGGCGTGGAAGCTCGTGAAGGAGAACGACCCAAATGTGGGCTACAAGCTGGCCTTCAACTACCTCAAGGGGAACGACCCTGTGCGCGCCATTGACGTGAGTCGCACGGTGCTCAACCATCACGCGGCATTTCCGTTGATTGAGGAGAATGTGATGGATGTGGCCTTCTCAATGTTGCGGCCGTAGGCCTCACGTCATGGAAGGACGGCAGTGGAGGGGCGGAAAGGCGACACACACACACACACACAAACCCACGTTTCTCTTGTCGTTGTTCTCTTTCTCTCTTTCTCTCTTTCTCTCTTTCTCTCTTCCTCGTCCGATGAGTGGTTGATCGCGGCGTATTTCTCCCTGATTTGAAATCCAGCTTCACGCAATTCTATCACTGCCTCTTTCCTTCCTCCCGTAGCCTCTGTGGGTGGTGGGTGTCCTGGTGGCGCCCCGCACTTGTGGATTGTTTTCTCAAACTTTTGTGTGCGGCTTGTATCGATTGATTCTCTTTTCTTTTTTTTCTGTTCCGTCTCTCATCTCCTTTCCCTCCGTCTCTTTTTTTCTCGATCAGCACTGGAATATAATGATGTAAACCAGGTTCTTTTCAAAAAAAAAAAAAGAACTCCTCCAGTCGTCTCATGAGACAGCATAAAGAAAGAGAGGAGGGAGCATTAGAGAGATGTGCCCGAGATACACCCACACACAAAAGCACTTACCTTTGTCAGCATCATATGCACAGAACGTTCAGCGATGACGACGGTCTCGCTGTTCTGTTTCCTCCTCCCTTCCCGACGTACACTACACACAAAACCAACTGCGTTTTTCGGTCACTCAACGAAAAAAAAAAAAAGAGAGAGAGAAAAAGAAAAGGTGGAAACTGAGATAGCGAAGACATGAGTCACGCAGTGCTGAAAAAGCGCGATATTCGTGCCGACCCACATGGGGAGGGCTTCATTGGAAGGGACCGCGCATTATGGGTAGGTGAATGGCATCTTGTGCGCAGCTGGCGGACACCGTCTCCGAGCACAGCGTCTGCCGCTCCCGTCGAGGCGCGTGACACCTCTTCTTTGCACAAACAAAAGGAAGAGGGGGAATGGACACACTTTACCTTCCTTCATGTGTCAGACGAGAGAAAGGGAGAAGAACGTCAGACGGTCACAGACGCTTCAGTTGTTGTTTTTTCAACAAAAAAAGTGTTTTCTTTCACAATCTCTCCCTCTCCCTCCCTCTTCGCATACCTCCTATGTCGAATGGTTTCCTTGGTGCGTACCGCTGACTCATACGTTTAAGAAACGATCTTTGTTCAAGAAAAGGAAAAAGAATTACGATAGTTGCGAGACATTGTCTCTTTTTTTGTCTCCCTTTTCGAACTCCACACTTGGGAAAGAAAGAAAAAAAGAAAACAGCATCCTCGTTGCGAAGGTGTCTCATAGCTCACCCTTCCCCCCTTCCCTCCTCCCTCTTTCTTCTTCCATACAGCAAGATTAAGGAGTGGTGAGTCCTTACCTGACGACTTTTCTTCCTTTGTTTGTTTTGAATTTGTTTGCCTTCTTTTATTTTTAGTCGGTTTGCTTACTTGCTTGCTTGCTTGCGTGTCCCAGCTCTTATCTCCTCCCAGGTAGTAACCTTTCCTCTAAGTCTTCTTCTACCCCTCACGCATACGCAGACTCTAGGAAGCAGACAGAAGCGTCTCATTCCGGTTGATTGCTCTTCACCTCCGTCGGTTGAATATATCAACATTATCGTTGTTGTTGTTCTCTCTCCCCCTCCTCCTCCTTTTCTTGGTTTTCTATCACACCACATATATATTCTTTGTTTATTTCCTCACGTTGCCTATTGCTGCTTGCTGCTTGTTGCTTTCTTTGTCCTCAGCGGCTCCGCCAGTCCACCACTCTTGTCACTAGGACTGCTCGACCCCCCACCCCTCCCTACGGCGTGCCAGTACTCGTGCGTCTTGACTTGTCACAGCCGCCTTCGTCGTCTTACATTGCTTTTATTATACGTCGTCACTCCTCTGGTACTCTGATCGTACCACACAAACATCTTTTCTTTTTCTTTTTTCGACTAGATTCTTTCAGGTAGCTCTCTTTTCATCCCCTCGCCTCCCTCCAGGCTTCCTCTGACATTGTACTGCGGTGCTGTCATCATCACCGGATTGATCTTGCTCTCACTCTTGGTCTCTCGGCCTCTGTCTGATTCCGCTCAAGGCGCGTATTTGTGGTAGGAGGGGCACGAAATCATCTTTCACGCTCCTCAAACATCTTCTCTTTGCCGGTGAGCGTTCGTCGTGTAAACGCATTCTGTAGCGCCGTGTCGGAGACACGCGCACACACAAACACCAACAGTCGCGCTTTGTGGGGTTTTCTTTGTCCTCGTCGTTGTCTTGTTGTTGTTGTTGTTGTTGTTGTTGCCTTTGAATTGACGTTTACCGCTACAGCACGATGCACTTTGAGCTTGTAGATCCCGAGAGCGTCGACCCAGAGTTGATGTGTCCGCTCTGCCAGAATGTCTGGGACAACCCTGTGGAGCTCGACCCGTGCGGTGACATTTTCTGCGGCGCGTGTCTGAAGATTGAGCATATTCGCCAGCTCAAGCAGCACGGGGACGAAGCGGGCTCGCCTTTTCAGTGCCCCAAGTGTGCACGGAAAGTAGAGCAAGAGAAGCCGCCGAACCGCGTGCTCGTCAACGTGGTGTCTGAAATTGAGGTCCGGTGTAGCGAGTGCGGGTGGAAAGGAACGCGAGGCACGGCTAAGCATCATCAGTGTAGTGGTCGGCAGAATAGCGAAGGCACCAGCTCCAGCTCCCCGCCCACGCTGCCAAGCTCTACGGCCAGGGCACGGTTCCCCCAGGAGCCGCATCCACCGCCGCCGGCCTCGTCCGGTGCACAGAGCAGCGGCCAGCCTCCTTTCCAGCGGTCCAAAGTGCCTGGTAATGCTCCATTGCCCATGCAGCGACCCATGCGTCGCGCGCAGGACGACAACACGGAAAGCGGCCTTCTGCGCAACTTTGAAGAGATTGGCGATGACCTTGACGATGGGAATGACGACGATTTCTTTGACGGTGTGGGGAATGCGGCCACAACGGGCGACTTCGGCTTCTTGCCGCCCTTGCGGAATGCAAATACGCCCTCAGGGATGCTGGCACATTCCCCCGCCGCCGAGCATCCTGCGACCGGCGCCGGCACGAGTGGCTTCTTCCACAACACGCGCAGCTCAACGACGCTTCCCTCGCTGAACAGCACAGGAAACAGCGTATCCACCGCAGACGCCCCTTGGCGCGAGCTCGGTTTACCACAGGTAGAGTACGACCAGCTCATGGGTGTGTTTATGCAGTTCGACGAGGAGTTTGCGGGTCACTTGACGCTGCCACAATTTCAGGTGATGGCACGATATCTAAATTTTGTGAACAGCGACGAAGATGGCGCCCGGCTGTTCCACGACGTCGATGTGAATCGCAACGGATGCGTCACCTTCAATGATTTCTGCCGCTGGCGGCGAAACAACCAACCGCACCGCGACGCTCTTTACGGTATGACCACCTTCCAGTACACCGACGCCATTCTCAAGTTCCGCAGCGTCGATCCCCAGATCCTTGGCGTCATTGGCTGGGACGCCTTCCGCGCACTGTGTCTCGGCAACGGTCTCGCGGATTCCGAGCAGCGTGCGCGACAGCTCTTTGTGTACTGCGACGAGCGCAACTCTGGCTACGTGAGCCTCCACCAGTTCCTGAAGCTCATGCAGCTCCTCAACACGGGCGGCACCGTGCCGGTTGTCGGTACCTCAACGGGAACCGCCGGCGATACGGGCGGCATCGCCATCCCTGCGGACTACCGCACCGTTGGTCGAGGGAGCGGTGGGGTGCCGGCTAGCACCGGCGGCGCAGGGAGAATGCCGCCGCGCGACCACGGCTACGGCAGCAGCAGCAACAACGCCGATGCCTACCCTGCAGGACAGGGGCCTGTGCAAGGTGTACCGGCAGGAATCTCCCCTCGGCCACCGCAACCATCCCCGGCGGCCCCTACGCGCCCCGCGGGTGGTGGGGCACCCGCGGGGCTTCCGGCAACCTCGACGACGGTAGGTCATGGACGGGCGTCGACCGACCCCACGACGGGGCCAGCGGCGTCTGGGGGACGAGGCAGGCGACCAATCATGCGGTTGAACGCGGCACAAAACAGTGGAGGAGGGAACGAGGGGGAGTGCACCATCATGTGAGCGAGCGCAAGGACGCTTTCCCCCCACACGTGCAGCATAGGCCCCTGCTGCACCGCTCTTGCGTGAAGGCTAGCTGGCATCGCTGACGTGTCGGAGGAGGAAGGTTGACCATAAGTATGACCAAAAAGAAAAAAAAATATGTATGAACCGCTCTCATAGACACCCCCTCGCCGTGAACGTTTCGCGGCAAACATCGCGGTCTTCTTCGGTTCCTCTCCCCCTTCGTCCGTATGTGTACACGGTGCATGCACACGTTTTCGTTGTCGCCGTATTTCCCCCAGCATGTGTACCTGTGTGGTTGGTGTTGTTGTTTTTTTACCAGTGCCGGTGCACGTGGTTCTGAGGGCGTTATCCGCTTCTTGTCAACATCCACCCCAGTTAGTATTTCGATGCGTTCGTTGTTTCCCTTTCATTTATTTCTTCCTGCCACTCTTCCTCTTTGCGCGACCGTCTCTTGTGTGCAAGTGTGTTTCGTCGCTTCCATAAAAGTTCAGGGCGCACTCTCTGTTGCTCCTGCAGTTATTATCAACTCCATTCCATCCCTTTCTTCCTCTCTCTCTCTCTCTGCCTCCCCTCCTCTCTCCCCCCCCCCATCACCACCTTCTCCAATTCCCACACTCCTTCTCTCAGCGGGAAGAAGAACATAATCGGAACAACGACATGAAAGCAAGGGATGAGCCGCCACTTGTTGACTTCTTTTCATCTTCTGTACTCACCGACCTGGCTGATGCAAGACCCTCGGTGATGATCGTAGACCAACAACGCGTCTCCTCCGGGAGTTACTGGCTACGTCTTCACAGGTAGAAAGAGGTGAGATTGCTCCTCTCTCTCTCTCCCTCTCTCTCTCTCTACTCTCGGACTTTGCATGGATATGCTCGCATTCTCGTGCAGCATGAAAGATTGCCCAAGACGAAGAGAGACAAAAAAGCGTAGGGCATTTCTCCTGGACGAATGCACCGCTGGCAACCCTCATGAAAAAACAGCTAACCACAAACCGGTATGTCCTCGTCTTCATCTCTCTCTCTCTCACACACACACACGCACTCAACACCGCTCACTCACGAAGGACGGTAACAGAAGATTTGCAACGCAGGTCACTGTCTCTTGTGTTTCCCCTGCGCGCATGGTGTACCCACATACACATATCCCTTTGGTGAATCTTGACTAATAAACTAATCATTTTTTTCTAAGTTGCTGCTTTTCTTTTTCGTTTCTCTCCCCATATCGTCATAGAACAGAACCTCAACTCTTTTGTTTGGTTTCTTTTCCAGGATCTGAACGCATTTCACTCCTCCCTCTCAAAAAGAAACAACTTCCTGCAATTATAACTTTTCTTATCTTATCCCCCTTTGTGTACCAGTGAACGCTCATCCTGCAGAGTAAAAAGCATATCTTCATTACTAGTATTATTATTATTATTATTTTCAAAACAGACCTGCACACGCCTTCCTCGTACCAGAACCATGGGTCAGTGTGCTGGCAGTAAATCTGCCAGCGATGCGGTCACAGACAAGACGGCCGACGCAGGCCTTCCCACCCGCAGAAAAACAAAGAAGAGAAAGAACGGAGGACCTGGGCGCGAGGCAGTTGACCCCGCGGCTCACGCACCACGAGGAGAAGCAGCAGAAGCGACATTGCCGTCTGCGCAAGACCCTACCTCTGAAGCAGGAGCAGGAGCCGGCGTGGCCACCGCAGCCCCACCGTTGCTGATTGACCTCTCCTCTCCCGGCCAAGACGGCATGTACATCACGGACCACAACCCACAGCCCCCCAGCGGGGCCTCCCTGGTCAGCGTGGAGTCCATGGTGAATCGCGTCTCTTTGGGCAACGCGTATGTCTGGCTGAACTTTTCGCACGCGAACCCTCACCTCGTCGCGCATCCTTTGCTCCACTCCGCGCGGCGCCTCGCGCAGCTGCAGCCGCACGGTGACCTGTGCAGCACGGGTGGTGGCACGAGCAGCCAACTGCCCGTCCTCGCCGCAGGGACCGTGAACGCCGCGGTCGAGCGGCTGCCGGTGGCGGCAAGTTCACCGACACGACGGGGAAGCCAACTGGTCACGGGTGCAGACGGTGTTCTGGCGCAAGCACCTGCGTACCCCATCATGAGCTCGCTCGAAGTGAGCGCGAACACAAAGGACGGGGGCGCTGCTGGTGATGGTGGTGGCACGGGATCCTCACAGCAGCAGCAGCAGCCGTCACCGCATGAGAAGCATGGTCACGGAGGAGGGAAGGAAAGCGGAAAAGCGGAGGAGACGGCCGGAAAGTTCAATAACACCGTACGCTCTGGAGACCTCAACCTCAATTTCTACCAGGCCTCTAGGCTCACCCCTGGACACGTCTTTGTGCGTCGTCCTGGTGAAGTCCGCGGGCAGCGCTTCACCATTGACAGCTGTCGCGGGGCAACCGTGCTGCTGCTTGACCTGTGTGGCAGCGTGTGGATCTCTCAGTGCGAGCACTGCTTTATTTTTGTCGGTCCTACCATCGGTACTGTGGAGCTGGAGCATTGCCACGGCTGCGTGGTGGTGGCCGCTTGCGGACAGGTGCGGCTGCGCCACTGCCAGCACGTGATTCTCTCCCTTCTCACCGCCGCCCTGCCCACGCTTGAGAACTGCTCGGCCATTGGACTCACCTCCCTTTCCGGCTGGTACGCATACAATGAGATGCCACTGCACCTGCGCGCCGCGCACTTGTCTCCCTTCATCAACAACTACTCTACCGTCCGAGACCTGACGCCCCCCACAAAAGCCGCTCTTGTGGCGGTAGGCCGAGGAGGGGCACAAGCCAACGACGCTCCGTCCGCGCCGACGGGCAAGCGACGGGTGCCCTCGGCCGCCGCCGCCGCCGCGGCAAAGCAGCACGGCGGTGTCGGCGGTGCCGGACCGTTGCGCAAAAACTTTTTTTATCTGGATCCTTGGGACTTTGACCTTGTCGTCTGGCAGTTCGCCATCGCCACCGCCCTCTCACGGCGGGGCCTCAGCCGTAATGTGAGCTTCTCTCTCGACAGCCCGGGGCACGGTACCTCGCTGACCACCAAGACCCGTAGCAGCCACGGGGGCGGAAGCGTCTTCTTGAGCGCGCGGTCGACAGCATTTTCGGCGCGGCGCAATGCTGGCGACGAGAAGAGTGGGAAGGGTCTGGCACTGTTTTCGGACTACCAGCGCTCTCGCCGCGCAGAAGGCCGCGGCGTGCACGGCGACGATGGTGAGAGTGAAAGTGAAGGGGAGGGTGGCAGTGATAGCAGTGCGGAAGTCGCGGACGATGAGCCTGCCGCTGACCACGAAGACGACGACGACGTGGCAGACGGGGAAGTTGGCGACAACGATATCAAGCCGGCCCAGGTCCGGCGTGACCGCTCGGGGAAGCAGGCGCAAACGCTCTCGCGACAGAGCACCGGCGCGTCGCAGAGACTGGCCTCGCCTGGAGAGAGGTTCAACGTGGCAGAGGCGCAGGAGACGCGCCACACGCTGATTGGCACGCCCCTCCGTCTTCTGAATCTGCCCGTGGCCACCATGACCGTGCCCACACCTGCCGCTCCTGAGCACGTCGAGGCAGACCGGAAGAAGGGCAAAAAGACTGGCGCGGCACGTCATCCCTCCCCTCCTTCCGCATCCTCGCCGTCCTTGGCTCCTGCGGCGGAGCAAGAACGGAAGCCCGGCGCCGCGAGCGTCTCCCTGCAACTTCCTCCGCTCTCCCCGCGGTGTGTTGAGGATGTGCTCGCGCTCTACATGGGTGCCATGGTCGCCCCGACGACCCTTGGTGCCTGCCTCATCCCTCGCCACTTCTTCAAGGAACGGTGGCGGCTGAAGCTGTTTGTCGTGACGAATAAACACGGAGGCTGGGACATTGCACAGCGTCTGGCCAGGGACATTGAGCTGTCACGCCGGCAGTGCTTCATGGAGTACGCGCGGACCGTCGCCATGGACAAGGCAAAGGGATACGCGTCACAGCGTCAGCAACAACAGGATTCACAGGCCGTGCGGCGCAGCCACGATCACACCACCGATGCCCTCCTCCTCACCCCGGACTGGTACCCCAAGCTGCCACCGCCCTCAAAAGGTGAATATGGGGCTCGTGCGGCGCACCACACGAACCATCACGTGAAAAAAGAGATCATTCGTGAGAATGACGAGGAGGAAGAGGACGACGAAGACAACGACCCCCAATCGCTTTTCGAGCACCGCTATATTCCCCTCGCGCACCGGTGTGGCCCTGTGCTTCTGCTGAACACAGTCGAATTGCGGTGCACCGAGACCGTCATGCGGGAACACGTGGCGCCTGCCTTCTATAAACTCACCGAGCCCGCCGAAGTGGCGCGACTTCGGCAACAGCAGCAACAGCAGCAGCCGTCACGGGAGCCCAACGCGAAGCCATCTCGTGCGGCGGCGACGGCCGACGGTGGCAGCGGCAGCAGTGCGGCGCACCACGCACGCAAAACAGAAGCACAGCGCTTGCAGGAAGCGGCGGAGCTGCAGCGCAGCATTGCCATCCGTCGTTTGTTTGGAGAGGCGATTCAACGCATGAGCGGCCAGGCGTGCGTCTTCTTTCTTGCCCTGGTGGCCCCCCATGACGGCGAGAAAAAGAACCATTCGACCGGCCATGGCGGTGACGCACAAGGTCAGCAGCAAACCGCAACGAACCCAGCCGATGGCGAGAGTGACACGGACACGGATGACGCAGATGGCGACGCCGGCGACGCTCTTGGCGCCCACGAGGTCGGCGACGACAATACGACAGCCATGAGCCGATACACCCGACGCCGGGATCGGCACCGGCGTCGGCTGCAGCAGGAACGAAGCACGGGCACCCCTTCGACCACCCGCACCGCTGACGTGTCCACGAGCCAAGCCTCGCATATCGACAAGCACAAGATTGCCGTGAGCCGCACGCAAGCGCGGCGTTTGAATGGCCTGCGCCTCTTTCAACCTCTCTCCAAGGAGGAGGAGGACGCAGATCGCACTGCACAGCTAGGCTCCGCGAGCGAGGACGACGACGAGAGTGACGGTGAGGGCGACCACCACCACCAAAATCACAAGGCGCGTAGGCGCGGCTCCAGTGCATCATCTCGTTCGGCCTCTCCTGCCGCGGAGGACATCGAAGCCGCCCATGACAAGACAAAGCCCGCAAAGAAGCGCGTGGAGAAGAAGCCGCCGCCGCAGCCGCAGCCGACGAAGCCTGACCATCACGATGCTGCGCAGACAACAAAACGAACGGCAGCAGCCGCGGGGAAGAAGACGGCCACGTTGGTGGAGGATGAAGAAGATCTGGAGCGATCGCAGGAGGAGCGGGTTTGGTCGCGGTGCGTGCTGCTGAATGTATCGGTGCCACTCAACTTTGTGAGCCTGCTGCAGAGCAGCGTGTTTTTTAAGGCGTCCATTCTCAGCGCGAGCACCAGCGGAGGGTACGCGCCGGCGGTGGAGGCGCCCGCCAAGTAGCGTCGTGACGCGCTTTGACGAAGGGCACCAGGCAGCAGAGGCGCTCCCTCCCCTTTCCTTGTTTTTTTCGCGCACCGCACCGCTCGCCGTCGGCCCCTTGAAGATAGGGCATTTTTAAAAAAGACAGTTGTGTCGTTGTTGGCTGTCAGCACCATCCACCACCATCCCCAACGGGGTGTATACCGGACGGCATTCCAGGTTGTTGTTGTTGTTGCTTTGGCACCTCACCTCCTTCCTCGCGCGCGCGATAGACGCTGCTGTTGTGAAACACTTGTGTTGACTTGACCCTGTGCATTTCTCTGATGACGCGTGACACAGAACGCTGACTCATGTCTTTCTTCGTTGCTTTTTTTTTCTCTCTTCCTCCCCCCCTCTCCCTTCCTCTCATTGCCTCTGTATACGCTTGCTTCTCGCTCAACTCGCAACGACAAAAGAACACAATGAAGCCCGTGCTTCCCACCGACGTGGACACGGAGTAGACAGACAGTAATCGCACTGCTGATCCTTTGGGTGTGCGCGCGCGATGGCACTGATTCACGAGCGTCTTGCGAGGGAATGGTCTGTCATCGTCTCTTTTCCCTCGTGCTGGGGAGACTTCTCTGTGACGAGCGAAGATGCAACAGTGCCCTTTCTTCAACGTGTTCCCTCCTTCCTCTATCCTTTCCTCTCACCTCCTCGACATGTGAAACGAGAAAAGAAAACCAAAATAGCTGACACTCGACATTCGCTCATTCTAGGGATCGATTGGCCTTGCTAGCTTGTTGTCTTGGATCTGCGTGTTTCGAATTGTGATCTGATTGCTCTTGTTTTTCGTTTCTGTTTATACTTGGTCGTCTTTCCTCACTCACGACACACACACGAACGTCAAGAGAAAAATATGTCGTCGTCGTCCGCCGCCACCGCCGGTGGCCTACCTGGGAAGGATTCGCCTTCCTCTTCTCCGCGCTCCTTTGAGCACTACCTCCTCTCCGTCGTCGCCCGCAACCCTGGCCTGCTCTCCGAGTCCCCTCTCATTCTGCGTGACGTGAGCCCTGCAAGCTTCACCACCCTTGACGACGGGCAGTGCAGCGTGCTCCGGCAACACTACCAGGGATCCTCTGCGACACCCGCATCCACGGGTGCTGTCAACCAAACCACCAGCAAGGCAAAGGGCAAGAAGAAGGAGGGCGAGGAAGACGCAGCGGCATCGGTCGCCACCAACGCGCTGCTGCAACGCGCGATCGTGGACACTCCGCTGCTGCCTCTCGCCGGGGAGCATATCCTCTACGAGACGTTGCTCGCTGCCTTCGCGGCGGCGGCAAGTGCGGCGCAGCGCGTTCGAGACGTCAAGGCGCAGAAGCCCACGGAGCATCTTGTGTCGTCGTCCACGGACACCGTCTCGCAGCCGGCAGGTGTCGCCGCACCGGAAGGAAGCGTCACCAAGCTGAGTGTTGCCACTTCAGAAGAAGGCGACACGGACGCCAACGCAGCGTGGGAGCTCAGGGTGCGAGAGGCGGAAGTGGCCCTCGCAGCCGCGAAGAAGGACCTGGAGCGAGCCTTCCACAAGGCACGCTGGATCGTTTCGGCGCTGTCGGCGTTCGTTGCAAAGACACCGTCGGAGCTGCGCGAAGGAGTGGTGGAAGAGAGTGGGACTGCTTCCGGTCACAAGCGGCCGCGCGAAGCGTAAGTCTCACAAACACGGTTGGCAATACTAAGCGAAAGCAAAAAAATCTCGAAGGCAAAAGAAACAGAAAGAAAGGAAAGCTAAACGATGAAGTGAAGAGAGCACAACACACTCGAAGGTTTCGAGGAAGAGGCGATTTCAAAGAAGTGTTACGAAGCGTCATGGCAACGGGAATGGAGGGCGGTGCTGTGGTGTCTTGTGTCTCCACAAACGGCCTTCGCTGTTAGTATGACGTGGTGAAGGAAGGACGATCGAATGATGCTATTCTCTCTTCCTCTCTCTCTCTGTCTTTCTCTCTCCGCGTTTGGCTCCGTTCATCGACCCAGTATTGGTCTCGTTTGGCAGTCGCCGTAGGGGTTTGCGTTCTTCAGCTGTTATTGTTTTTTTTTTTTTATTCTGGTGTTGTAGGTGGTCCGTTCGGCTGCGGCCCTTCACCGAACCGATTAAACAAAAAAAAAAAACAAGCGGCCACGTAGTGCTTGGTCAACCGAGTTTTGTCTCCGCCTTTTTCTTCCATCTGCTTATCACTCTCCATTGCATCCGTGTCTTCTTTTTCTTTTTCCCCCTTTTGACCTTAGAGTATTTTTTCAAAAACAAATACGTATAGCAACACCACAAACATGCAAGTCTTCACCCACGTGATTGACAAGTATGGTGGTCCGCTTCCACTCACGGAGTTCCTCGACCCGCGCGTGCTCACCTCCAGCGAATTGCAGCAACGCCGCGCCGACGCCGCAGATAAGCAGGCGGTCGAGCGCCGGCGTCAGCCGGTGTCTCACGGCTTGGGCGAGGACGCCCCGGCGCCTGACAAGGGGCTAGGCACTACTACTACTATTATCAGCGGCGAGCATACTTTCCTGGACCGCAAAAACCTCTACGACGCCGTTCTGCACGACCAGAACTTCAGCCTGGTGGTGTCCTTCCTCCTGGCCGGTGCCCGTGTCGACGAGCAGCGCGAGGTGGACGGGGCGACGCCGCTTCACGTGGCCGTGGCTGGCACCACGCGACCCCTCACAGGTCTCCTGCAGCGCCGCTCGCACTACTGGCAGGCCACACACATGGGCGGAGGCAACTTCTCGAATGGAGGCGCGGCGAGCGCCATGGACGCTGGGGAGGAGGAAATCCTCGACGCCCCGTGCTGGAACCCCATGATCATCTCCTTCCTTCTTGACAACGGCGCGGACATTGACGCCCGGGCGAGGGTCGGGGGCGAGACGCCGCTCATGGTGGCCTGCGCCACACAAAACGTCCGTGCGGTCAATTTCCTCTTGGCCAAGGGTGCGCAGACCGATGTCCGTGACTTCCACGGGCGCACCGCCCTCAACTACGCGGTCATGCACCCTCACATGATGCAGGCGCTCCTGGTGTGGATGGGGGAAAGCGCCATGTTCACTCTGGCGCAGGAGACCTCGCTGCTGCATCAGGTGTGCCGCATCCACGGTTCTCGCTTCTCGGCCCTCTACCTGCTGGAACAACTTGGCCTTGACGTGAATGCAACGGAGAATGCAGGCGGTGCTCCCCGCCACCGCGCCGCTGCACATGGCACCGCTGAAGATGCAGACCCCAATGGTCACGAGCAGGGCGATGACGCAGAAGTCCACGTGCCTGTGACGGCCGCTGGCTCTGGCGGAGGCGACACACCGCTTCACTGCGCGGTTGAAATGGGCGACCTCGCCCTCGTCATCACACTGCTCGCCAAGGGCGCGAACCCAAGCGCCGTCAACACCGACACCGGACTCACCCCACTGGACCTCGCCATAGCCCACCTTGGCAACGACGCCGCAGGACGCGTCCTCGGCACCGACTGCGGTGGGGCTTGCTTCGCCCCGCTCCGCGCGGTGCTGGCGCGCGCCACGGTGAAGGTCACCATTGCGCTTGTCAATGCTATTGGCCTCTCCAGCATGGATGTGGTTTCCGCGGCCCTGTGGGGTCCGGTGGCGCAGGCCGCCGGGATGGTGGCGTTGCTGCGCTACTGCACCTCCGCACCCGCCCCGCGCGTGGCAACGTACCTGGCGAAACTGGAGAATGCCAACAGCGCCGCGACAGCAACGGTGGCAGGAGGAGGGGGGTCTGCCACCTCTCTGTGGGCACGAGTTTGCCCCTCTTTCGAATGGGCAGACGTTTCCGCCTTTCAGTATTATATTGGCTTTCTCTTCTTCTTCACAGCACCCCTGCTGCTCATCTGGCTTGTTGCGTCCTTCTTCACCAGCTTCTTGGTCAACTTTGCGGTGGCACTCGTGCTGATGTGGGTCTTCTTCCGCGTCAAGTGGCTCGACGAGGAAGCGGTGGGGTGCCGACCACTCCGCTCCTTTGGTCTCTGGCTCGGCCTCGTGGCCGCCCAGGTGTGGCTCCTCGCGACGGAGACCATGCTGCCCGCGATCGCCTCCAGCGACCTCGCCGAGGAAGAAGCCTCCCGCGCTCCTTCGGCGGTGGCGCTGCGGCTCTGGCCGTTCCTGTCCGCGGTCACCGCGGCCGTCTTACTGCCCGTGGTGATGCTTGTGTCCCCGGGCACCGTCTCCTCCTCGATGGGCGCGCGCCGCGGCATTTACGCCTCTCTCGCCCGGGCCAAGACGGCACCTGGGGCGGCCGGCAAGCACGGTAGCGGTCCAGCGGCGAACACCATGGCGGGCCTGCCCAAGGAGCTCATCTACAGCATCGACCTCCCCACCATGGTGAAGAAACCACTGCAGGCGCAGCGGTGCTCGCACACCAACCGCGTCGTGCTGCGCTTCGACCATTACTGCGGCTACCTCGCCTCATCCATTGGTGCGCGGAATCACCGAGCCTACCTGTACCTGCTCCTTTCCCTCTTTTCCTTTTTCTGCGCCTGCTTCTACCACGCCAGGGCCCACGCTTCCGACCAGCATCTACATCTGCAACGCGTGGCCGCCTCCTCTGTGCCCGAGGCCCTCTTCAACACCACTGCGCAGCGCAACCTGTACATGCACACCCGTGTGTTCGCGTCTATGCTCCTGCTGATCACCGGGTACGAGATCTACACCCAGCTCCTCGCCATCATGCGCGGGCTCACGCACTTCGACCTGCAGCACGCCGAAGATGAAAGCTCTGTCTACTGCTTCCTCCTCGGGGATCGCGTCTACTCCCTCTTCGACCACGGGAAAGTGGCCAACCTCTGCGGTTTCTTCTTGTTTCGCGACGACTACGGCAAGGTGCAGTACCGCGTGCCGCAGATGAACCCACACCTCAAGGCCGCGGTGGAGGAGCACCAGCGGTGGCAGCTGTCGGGTGGGGCGTGCGGGTCTGGCTGTCAGCACGACCACGGTGGCCCAGCGGCTGGCGCGGCCCACGGCCACAGCCACGACGCGCACCAAGCAGACGAGGGCCCCACGCATTCCGGCCGCGCGCTGACGGAAGCCGACGTCGAGGATGAGGCGGTGCGTGAGCGGATTCGGCTCGACCGTGCGGCGCAGCAGGCGATCACCACGGCAGAACGCAAGGTGCTCGGGGACAGCAGCAGCAGCGCCGCGCCACCAGCGTCGCTAAGCGGCCCCGTGGTGACGAGCCCACCCTTGACGCCAGCGGCGGCCGCCACCGGCGCCGTCCGCACGGACGCTTCTGCCGCGAGCGTGCCGGGCCTCGCGCAGCACATCTTTCAAGAGATGCTTCGGAATGGCACGGACGACATTGTGCTCGCGCAGCATCACCACGCCTCCGGCCAGGCGGACCAGACGCAGGTGGAGTGGGAAGAGGCCGTGGAGCAGGCACGCAGCATGTTCAAGTTTTTCCAGCAGTCCATGGCGTCGTCGACGCAGTCTGCGCTGCAGAGCATGATGGGCGTTGGGGCCTCAGAGCAGGGCGAGGGTGAAGAGGGTCGTAAATCTTCGTAAAGGGCGGATGTGAGAAGGAGAAGACCTTCTTCAGCATTGTTGGCGCGAGGCATCGGCGTGAGGGGACACAGGAGGCTCGGTGCCTGGAAGCGATGTGGGGGGAAGGAGACGAGGAGACGAGTGGCGACGGTGGAAAGAGAAAAAAAAGCGGGTAACGTATCCCAACGCTGGGTGTGTGCTGAGAGCTCTTCTCACTGCGACATTCACGTGACGAACCTTTTTTCGTTTCTTCTTTCCATCGCCTCACGCTGTCTTTATCGGAGGAACTGCTGCTTAAACGTTTTGATCAACGCTCGCATCGTTGCGTCGCGTGTAAATGGAGAGGTTTCTCGTTGAAAGCAGCTTGTCCCCGCGCAGAACAACACTTCCACTTGTTGTTTCTTTTCTTTTTTTCTTTTTTGTGCGTTTCTGCCATTTAACCTTCAACGGCGTCGTCTTATTCAACGGAAGGTGGCTGAGCCGTAGCCACCCCCCGTTCCACGCATGGCTAGATGTGTGCGCAGGCGCTCCTTGTTGATGTTGTTTCCCCTTGCAGTACTCATATTTCGCATGCTTCTTGTCGCGTTGCGCAACCTTTCCCCTACCTCCCTACCCCACCCTTCTCCTCGAATGTATTCACACCTTCTTCCTTCTTCCTTCTTCTTGATCACATACGCCTTTGGTGAATAAAAGAAACGCAACCCCTACGCACTGGACGACGACAACGCATTGGAGGGAAGAAAGAAGAACAAAAAAAAATAAAGCTAACGGATCGTCAAGAAAGAGGGAGAAACGGAATGAAATCTGACGCGGCGCCAACATCATTTCTCCTTCACCCGTGTTCCGCTCCTTCTTGGAGGAGCCCAAAGGCCTTGATGCCTATGGATAACAGGAAGAAGGGGGTTGATGTGCGCGCTGAGCCCAATCATGACAAGAAGAGAGTGTGTCGCCCCACTTCCATGATGCGTTGCTCGTCTTCCTTTGAAATGCGCTAACCTGCTGCTTCTCTTTTCATTTCGTTTCTGTGACGACGAGCAACAGTACACACACATAGGACAATAGTAGCTGGGCCCGTAAAACGAAGAAAAAAATAAAAACTTCTTAGAATATATGTTTTCTTCCTTCTGGTGACGCCTTTCCCATAACATTTCCTCAATCTCTCTCTCTCTCTCTCTCTCTCTCTGCTCAAACCACATGAATGTCCTCCAGGCTATAGAAAATCGGAGAGACTTTTCCGTTGGCACAGGCTGCCCTCGGTGGGCAGGACGCACCTCTACAGCTGCGATGCCAGCAGCAGCAGCAGCAGCAGCAGCGGCAGAGCCCACCCTTGCCCCTCCTCAGAGCCCTCGCGACTTCACCGATGGGGTCAGTCGGAGAGAAGCACGCGTAGTGGCGCGGCGCCCTCCCCCCATCGCACCGTTGCCTCATTCTCCTTATCGTCTTGTGGTGTCAGCGCTTATCTGGTCGGGCTTTGGTGGCTTCGCGACTGGCTCTCTTGGCCGTGACGTGGTGGCGTGCTGTCAGGGCGAAGAAGGCAATGATGCAGAGAAGGATGATGACAACATGGCAGGCAAAGACTTTGACGGAATCGATCCGGGGGAGAGAAAAAAGAGACAAGGTAACAGCAGGAGAGGAGTTGTTGTATTGCGTTATGGAAAGCGGCTACTCCTCTTTGCAGGCTACGCAATGGTGCCGCATACACTGGTCATGCTTCTCTGTGTGTGGATGGGCGACGGGCTTGTCGAGGACACCATCGCCACCCCAACACAAGTGACAGAGGCCCCACCAGGGCCCATGGAGTCCCCCCATCCACCGCACTTTCTCCCTTCTGTGCGGATGCTAAAGATAATCTTTGGCATGGTTTGTCTCTCCTATTGGGGCACGTGCCGCCTGTCCGCACGCGCGTTTCAGCCCGCTACCCTCTGTGGAAGAGGACAACGCGGCCATGCATTCTTACCCTGCCAACGAATTCGCACCGTGGGCTTCTCGGTGGGCGTGTTCCTGTGTTTCCTGTACGCAACCGTGGAAGCCATGCAGTTTGTCTTTGTCTATTATGACTTTGGACACCAAGGCCATCTTGCAGTAGACGCGTGGTTGGCGCCGAGCGCCGTGTGCAGCGCCTTCTCTCTTGTGTGGGTGTGGCATGTCGCATGGAGGGTACACCGGCGCGATGCCGCGCGCCGCACTGACTTGACGAGGGCAGCACCCATCATGCGTGGTCAGCCACACCGGCCAGGAATAAAAGATGGCCGCCGTGTGTACTTGACGTGGCTGGCCCTCCCTCTGCCAGGACTCGAAGGCAGTTCTCTGTCTCGCGCTTCTCTGCGCCTTTACGAGGGTCTGGCCAGCCCATGCCTTCTCTTGTCACTTCTGGCTTTGCTGGCAGCCTTGCTCTACTACAGTCTTGTGTTTGCAGAGTGCCTGACCCTCGCCGCCCTCGCCCTCTCCATCCCAGTGGCCGTGAGCACTCATCCAGTGCTGACTGCAGATACGCAGTCTCGCCTAGAGGCCCTGGCCCTCACCCCTTACGCGGAGAGGTATCCACACACGCTGATGTTGCGTCCGCTGATCATGCTCTCGATGTGGTGGGGCACAGGGGAAGGGTACCATCGACGCCACCCCGACGCAGGTCTGGAGAGAAGGAAGACAGACGCCGTAGGGGGCGTGATGCCCATTATCTCAGGTGAGGCCTTCGCACTCGGCAGCGGCGCCGATGGCAGCCCCGCCTCCTTTCCCTTGGTTCGCTTCGCTTATCTGTACACGCAGCTGGCGCTGCCGCTTGTGTTTGTCGTCCTTCTCTCCCAGGTGGTGCGCCGACTCGGGGGCTGGGCGCATGGGTGCTGGCGGCGGCGTTCGAGAGGAGGGGGCAGTGACGGGAAGATGCGGGGGATTCTATGAGGGAAGGAAGTAGATGAACAGGTCATGATGTTGCCGATTCTCCTTCCTTCGTCGTCCCCCCCCCCTCCCCTTTCCTTGTGTATTGATGTTTTATTGCTTGCTTCTCCATCATCGAGGCTACGCCTCGCCATTTCTCCTTCTTCCGCACCCGTGGGGTCAGTCGAGAAAGAAAGAATAAAGAAAAATCGTTGACTGCTGGGGCGGTGAGATTGAGGACGCGACAAATCACTGTTAACGAAAAAAAAAACTGGAAGCTTCTTCTTTTTTTTTCAGAGGATACTAACGTGTTCAGTAAACACGTGCAGGCGTGCGCGCGTTATTCACTGAGTCGATAAAACCTGTGTGTAAAAAAAAAAACCACGGAAAGGAAAGAAAAAAGAAATCCCTGCCACTCTTTCCCTTTCTTCTGACTCTGACCACCGTACTTTGCGCATAGAAGCAGAAAAAAAGGAAAAAAAGGGAAAAAACGTAGAACCTTTTGTGTTGGCGTTTCTTCCTTTCTACGCCCACACTTTCGTTTTGCATTTCTCTCTCCATCCCCCTCCTCGTTTGTTTGTTTGTATTGTTTTTGTTTTTTTCTTCATCATCTCTACCCCTTACGAAAAAAAAACAAAAATCTGTTTCGTGTAGCGCTCTTCTTCGTTCGATATACGCGAACTCAATTTACAAAAAGCACCGGAGGACGAAGAAGGAAAGGAACGCAGGCGTAAATCTCAGGAGGAGTACAGCGTTTCGGTTTTCCTTTTCTCAATTCTTGTTTCCTTCCTCTCGGTTATTCGTGAGACTGGGGAACAACTCGTCTTCTTCTTTTTTTTTTCTCCTTCGGTTGGTTTACTGTGGTTTTTGTTTACTTGTCGTTTGTCGTTGTGAAGGAGTCTTCGTATTAAACATAAACTATTTTATAACAACTCCTTCTTTTCTTGGAACGTAAACGGTGTTGCCTTTTCTTTTTCTTTCACACCCTTCCCCGTCCTCTTTTTTTTTTTCTTTTTGGTGTAGCGCACTGCTGATTGCATAGAGAACAACAACAACACGCAGACATACAAAAAAAAAAAACGACTTCATATATTCCACTGCTTACCGTTTAAGTCTGTGAGTGTGTTTTCTCCTCATCCACTTCACTCTCTTCCTCTTCTCTTCATTGGTCTCTTTGACGTTTACCTCTGGTGGATTTTCAGGTCGTGTTGCCCCATTCAGTACGGAGCAGGGTGGGGGCTGTCTTGCTGTCCTTAGAACACCACTCGCGTACACATATACACACATACACACGAACAGGAAAGAAAAAATTTTAAATAAATAAAAAAGGTCCCGGTTATTCCTTCCCCTCCTTGACGTTATCCATCTCCTCTTGGTTGACCTCTCTGAGCCCTCCGTGCTCAAAGGCAGCTGAGCTTCTGATATATATTCTTTGTGTGTGGGGAACTCTTTCTCTCTCTCTCTATCTCTTTCTCTCTCGTACTCCTCTTCTTTCACAGAATCCACCTGGACACTCCTCACATCTCTCCTTTCTGACTTTTTTTTTATCTTTTACCGTTACAGAACTTTCAATCTTGTTTATTACGCTATTGCTCTTGATTTCTTTTTTGAAAATTTCTCTCGCGAAGACTCCGTAATATTTGTTCTGTTCAAAAACAAATAAAAGTCATTTGGTGCGTAACAAGACACAATGGAGAACAGCAGCAATACTAGTAACGTGACGTCGAGTCCCCCCGCGACGGGCACCGATCGCTTCTCCGTGCTGGGAAGCACCGAATCCGTTCCGCGGCGTGCCTCGCTCGTGCCAGGCTCCTCCTCGTCCACCATCTCCTCCGCGGCGGCCGTGGCAAGTCCCTCTGGAATGAACAACCCTTCAGGAAGTAGCAGTGGCCCTCTGGCGTCGTCGCCGATTGCATCACGGGAAGGGAAGGCGAAAGGGGCGTCGGCGGGCACTCCAGGCGGCGGCTCGCTCTTTGAGCGGCTCTCTGGAGCGCTCACCAAGGAGCCGACGGCTTCCCCCACACCGACCGCGTCTGTGGATAGCTTGCGTGGCGAGGCACACCCAAGCCACAACACGAACGGGCTTGCTGCGTCGTCGGACACGATCGGTGGGAGTGCGGCGGGCTCCTCCACGGGACGGCAACTGTATCGCCCACCGCACGCGCGTCAACCCGGATCATCCCCCGCCCCCACTACGACAACCACCGACGCTGCCTTAACCTCTGTAGACGGAGGAGCCTCTGCTTCTCCACCCATGCCCTCCCCCGCACCCGCTGCGCCGTCAAAGACGGCGGGCCCCAGTAGCGGCAGTGGCAATCTGTCGATGGCCATATCCGCCGCTGTCGCAGCAGCAACAGCAACAGCAGACGCGTTAAGTTCATCTGCACCAACAGGGGGAGGGGGACTTGGGAAGGATAGCGCGTCCTCTTCCACAACGGGAGCCGCCGCCATCATGTCCGCCTCCTCGCTTGCATCGCTGTCCATGGCAGAGCGATTGCGTCTGCGCTCTGGCAGTGGGAAAGTGGGAAAGGGCAGTGATGAAGCGGCCGGTGCCGACGCACACGCGGTCACCGCAGGCACGAGTCTCACGGGAACCGCAGCAGCGTCTCCGTCGCCAGGTACCGATGCGGTTGGGGGTAACGGAAAGATGTCCTGGAAGTCTGTCGTGGCCCCCGCTTCTTCTTCCTCCTCCTCTCCCCCGACGGCGGCGCCGTCAAAGCCGTCACCTGCCCTAGGGAGCCAGAGCACCTCGGCCGCCCCGTTGCTGCCGACAGCGTTCCTTCCCCCCGCCGTGACACTCGCGACGGCTTCGACTAACTCCTCTAGCGGAGTAGAGGACGGAAGGAAGGCTGCTGGTGAGATGCATAACAGGGAAAAGGAAACGCGTGAGAAGCCCACGACGTCACACGTAGAAGAAACGGCAGCGTTAGGGGAGGCGCAAACAAATCCTTCGCGCGCGCCACCATTGCAACAGCAACAGCAGCAGCAACAGCAGCTCACACCTCCGAAAAAAGCTGCGTCGACGCCCCCACAGGGCACCACCCCCAATGCCAAAGACACAGAGGCGCCCATGACGAAGAAGGAAAAGAAGAAGGAGAAGGAGCGAAAGAAGGAAAAGACCAGCGAGGAGCCGATACCCTCAAGCCGCCCCACCGCCGCGAACCGCACGCTTCACACGACCATCACCTCCTCCCCGGTGCTTACCCCAGCCAAGGAGCCGGGAAGCGGCAAGAGGAAGAAGAGCAAGAGCAAGAGCAAGGCCGAGGCCAAGAATGCAAGCACCACCAGTGCCACCGCGGCGGCGTCCGGGGAGGAAAAGACGACGACAGAGAGCCCCAAAGGAAGTCGGAAAGGCAACACGCAAGAAAGCGCCCCATCGACGGCACCGAATACATCGTCGATAGACGACCCCTCCGCGTCCGGGACCCACTCGACGGACGCTGCTGCTGCTGCTGGGGCCTCTAAAGCACTCAGCCCGCAGCACAGCACCCCATCTCGCGGCGCAGGGGCATCCTCACAGGGTGATGCGCAGGCGTCCAACCCTGCCATGACCAGCGGTGGGCGTGGACTGCCAGACGCTCGCCAAACCGTGGAGGCCACCAGCGCTGCTCGAGCGCTACCAGGCTCACAACCACAGCAACGGCGGACCAGCAGCAGCAACAACAATAATCATCATCACCACAACAGCAATAATAACAATCAGGGGCGTGGCGGACCGCACGGTGGCAGCACTCTCATGGCCTCATCCCCTATCATGACGATGCCGCCACCCGCGCCCCTGTACGACTTCTTGGAGACGCTGCCTGTGTACATTGAGACGTGCCTGATGCCCACCGCCGAAGACCACCGCCTACGCGAGCAGCTCTTCGCCGATATCCAAGCGGTGGCCCGGCAGTCCTTGCAGAACGACAAGGTTGAAGTTCGCGTGCACGGCTCCGTGACGACAGGCCTCGCGCTCCCCTCGAGTGATATTGACTTGCTTGTGGTCGGGTACCAACCCATACCCCCGCTCGATGCGCTGCGAACCCTCTCACAAGCACTGCTGGAGGTTGATGAAGAAGGCTTGGCAGAAGCGGCGCGGCATCAGATGGAGGTGGAGGCGATGCTCTACGCAGAAGAACAGCGAAGAGCGCGGCAGCAATTAAAGGGAACAGCTGCCGCCGCAGCGGCGGATGCCCATGGCACGGACGATGAAGGAGCCTTCGACAACGCTGACCAGAGGCCGGAAGATGAGGCCGATGACGTGGAAGCGGGCGTTGACGCGGCAGCGGACGCGGTGCGATCCCGTGTGGTGGGCCACAAAACCCACGGCAGCAGCGTGAACCTTAGCTACGACGGACTCCAGCCTCTCGGACCAGACGACGAGAAGGCTCTGTCCCCGCTCCACCCGGTGCTCTCACCGCTGGCAACGCGGACCACGCACGCCCGCACCGGGAGTGAGGAGGGGCCTGTCGAGGCGCGCACCGTCACCAGCGGCGACACCCAGGGAGGCGTCGCAGGAACGGACCCGCACGCGGTGGCGTGGCATCAGGTGCCACGCAAGTCCCCCGCCGCGGCCGTCAACGACGCTGAGGAGCACTACACCGACCAGGAGGAGCTCGAAAATGCAGAGGAAATGTATCGCAGCCAGATTGAGAAGGATTACAGCTACAGCACCCCATATCACACCATGCGTGGGGCCGAAGCGCAGAGCTTGTTCTCAGCTGCCGCAGCCGCTGCGGCAGCAGCAACAGCAGCAGCAGCGGGCTCTTCAACGTCTGGCGGAGCGAGTACGTCCGTGACATCCGGGTCCGCAGGGCGGTCGGTAGCGCCGACCATCACCGCCATGGCGGAAGAAGAGGTGGACCGCTTGAGTGCGAGCGGCTCCAAAAGGAAGCGCACGAGTGGAAGCAGCGCTGCCCTGGGCCTCAACGACAGCCTCGACGCGGGCGCCCCAGCGGTGCCTTCGTCTTCGCGCTCCCCAGTGCGTACCCATCCATCGTCCCCACCTTCCCTTGTTGTTGGTACCCTGCCGGTGGCAAGGCCGTCGAACTCGCGCACGCAACCCTCCCCGGATGTCAGCATCGACACAGCAACGCCACCAGGAGCCGCGACGGGCGCTGCTCCTATGGGTGGTGACGCCTCGGCAGCACAAGCGCTGGCGCTCGGCTCCGCCAACACGTCTGGGCTGGTGCCGACACCCAACCACAGCGTCCCTCGACGCCAGCAGCGAAACCAATCCTCACCCGTTCCATCGCAGGCGCAGCGGGGTGGTGCGGCTGCCGCCACGGGAGCGCAGTGGAACCTCAAGTTCGTTCCTGTTCTTGACGGCCCGCTGTACCGCGTGCAGACCATTGTCTCCACTCGTGTCCCGGTCATCAAGATTGTTGAGAAGTCCACCGGCATGAAGGCGGACATCACCTTTGCCGGGGGCGAGCACTGGCGCTCCATGCAGCTCACCCGGCAGCTCCTCGACCGCTTCCCGCAGGCGCGGCCTCTCGTGCTTTTTCTCAAGCACTGCGTACGTGCTTTGAATATTGGCGAGAGCGAACCTGGTGGTGTCACCTCCTTCGCCATCTACCTCATGGTGCTTCACTTCTTTAATGAGTGCAAGCGGCGCGTCACGGCCATTCTTCAGCATCGCGAAAAGTTTCTCCTCGAGCAGCAGCGCATGCTGGAGGCGGAGGAAGCGCAGCGGCACGCACTCATGCGGGAGGCGGAAGAGGAAGCCGCCCGGGCTGCCTCTCTCGCGCAGGGGCTTCCCACAGACGTCCCACCTGTTCAAGCGAAAGACAGCAACGGTAGCACCGCTGGAGTCATTCAGACAGAGACAGACCCGACGGGAACGGAAAAGGCGTCGCACACCATCGCCCCTAGACTCACCGCCTACGAAGAAGAGCCAGGGTCTCGCGCAACGACGGGGGCGTCTACCGAGGCAGCACGTGACCCGCACTTCTCGCAGCAACAACAGCAGCAACAACAGCAACAGCAACAGCAGCAGCAGGCACCGGTCACAACTGTCGAGACACTTTTGGAGTCCTATCTCCTTCTACGTCTGGACAGCGCGCAGCATCGCCAGCAGCAGCAACAACAAAAGCGTCGTAGTAGCGCGGATGACAACGCCAGCGTGGAGGAGACGATCCCCATACAGCAGGAAGAGCAACAGGCGGTCGATGCTGACCGTGCCAAGGAAGATCGAAGGAAGCATGTGGAGCCTATTCAGCAATCGATTCTAGCCTTTCTCGGTCCCCTCACCCCAACCGTGACCGCTGCCCCCAACACCCCATCGGCAGAGGAGCTCGCGGGAACCCCTGCCCCGCTGGCCATACCCCGGACAGCGCTTGCTGTCGGTGGGAAGGACGGTGGCGAAGGGCGGGTGGCACGGGAGGATGGGCCTGCGTTGGGGCCAGGGGGAGGACCCGTCATGAAAGAAGTTGGCCCCCCTGCGTCACCGCCCTCGTCGTCTGCCCCCGTGGTGGAGGCTCCGGCCGTCGCAGCAGCGTCCTCTGCGTCTACCCCTGCAGCGAAGCCACTAAGGCAGCTAACGTCTGAAGAAGAAATGTCCCTTTCACAGCAGCAGCAGCAGCAAGACGATGCAAAGAGTGCTGGCGCGGCGAAACCGGAGGAACATGCAGAGCAACAGGACAAGAAGACCGCCACCAAGGAGCCGGAAGATCGAATCCAAACAAACCTCAACGACGAGGGGAACGCAGAGGGTGGCGACCCGGACAAGACCGACAAAGACGCCCAAACAGACAGCAGCATGGACGAGGAGACGGCGGAGCAAGAAGAGCAGCGGCGGCAGCATCTGGCGGACCTGGAAAACTTCGCCGCCGACTTCTTGCGCACCCGCGTATCGCTTTCTCAGCTCTTCACAGACTTCTGCATGTACTTTGGCTGCACCTTCAACTACGATGCAGACGGCATCCGCTTCACCCTTGACGGGGACTCGGAGGTGGTCCGCAAGCCGGCGCTCTGTGCGCGTCGTGGGCAGCACTTTCACATGACATCCCCCTTTGACCCTGAATACGACCTCACCGCGCGCATGACGTTCATGCGAGAATTCCAGTGGGTGTGCTGGTGGTTCGCCACCTACTCCGCGACCACCTCGCCCCCGTCCTGCACCTTGCAAGCCATCACGCAGTGGCTCAGCCCCATGAGTGCAGAGGCCGAGGTGCTCGCCGTGCATCAACGGCTGCTACAGCAATTTTACGCTTTTGGGATTCCACTTCCACAGCAGCAGCAGCAGCAACAACAGCAGCAGCAACTGCTGCCTCCTCACCTGTGGGGCCGCCCGCAAGGGAACGAGAACCCGTACGGAGGGGTTAGAGGTGGGGATGGGGGCAACCACGGCCAGGGCATGTACCCAACGCAGACGGGCGTCCAGGGGCGAAACACATCCTTTGGAGATCGTCAAGCAGCGGACGGACTGCTGCAGGAAAGCGAGGAGTCAGAAATGGAAGGGATTATCGGCCCTGGGCGCGAAGACGGAGGTCAGCGCGCCGCCCGGCCGCCGTCCTTTGCGTCTCGCACCTCCTCGGCTGCCTCGCGCACCCCGGTCCTCTCCTTCAGCAAAACCAGCAGCCACCCCACCCTGACCTCCCCTGCGGTGCCGTCCCCTTCGTCGCCTCTTCCTAACTCTGGGGCTGCTGGTCCGTCATCGCAGCAACAGCAGCAGCAGCAGCAGCAGCAGTCGTTACAGCAGTTGTCGCACTCGACCAGCGCTTCCAGGCTTCTCGGAGGGACAGGGGATACGCAGGGGGCAGAGGACGGACACCGCAGCGGGGACCTCCAGGACGCCAACGCCGCGCTCGAGCCGGCGGGGCAGGACCCGAATTACAATGCCTTTCCCTCCCTTCCTCCCAACAATGCGTCGGCGTCGACACCGCCGCAAGGAGATCACCACAGCGGCCACCCTCACCCCCAGCGACACATGCAGCAGCAAGCACCGCAAACGCAGCAACCGCAACAACCGCAACCAAGGACGAGTCCATCGCAAGCACCGCAACAGCAACCGTATCGGATGAGGACTCCGTCAGACCACCCGCATCACGCCGCGGCCGCGGCTGCTGCCGCCGCCCATCAGGCAGCAGCAACCGCAGCCGCCTACCAATACTACTCTGCCTTCGCAACGGCGTCTGCGCCGCAGCTGCCTGGCATGTACCCCATTTCTCCTTTCTTCCCTCCCAACATGCCCATGGGACCAGGAGGCATGCCTAACCCTGCAGCACACATGCCAGCAGGGATGCCGTTCCCCACGCCGATGCAGCCCGCGCACCCACAACGCGTGCCCAATCAGCGGGGCAACGCACATCATAGCAACAACGGCAACGGTAACAGCAAGAATCGGTCCCCAGGGGCCGCGGCCATGAGCATGATGCCGACCGCAAGCTACGAGGCGCAGCAATACATGTGGGCAGCAGCGGCGGCAGCGGCAGCAGCGGCCCAACAACAGCAGCATATGATGGCGATGATGGGTGGTGGTGGAGGTGCCGACGGCACGGTGAGTGGGGGCGGCAGTCCGATGCCGCAGGGCACCAGACCGAACGGTCTCATGGCAAGCAGCGGAGGATTCTCACCCCAGCCTCAGCCTCAGCAGCAGGGCATGATGATGATGCCACCCATGGGGATGCCAGGCAACCCATTCTTTCCCCCGGCGCCCGCCTTTTACGACCCGCGGCAGCTTGCCTACCACCAGCAACAGCTCTACCTGCAGCAGCGCCAGCAACAGAAAGCGGATCAGGAACATAGAAGACAGCAGCAGCAGCGGCAACAGCAACAGCAACAGAAGGGAGGCGGAGAGGGAAAGGCCACGAGGACTGCTTCAGCGTCCTCGGCGACCGCGGCAACACGCAGCCCTGGTGGCGGCAGCAACACGCCCACCAATGCTGGGAACGCGGGATCGGCAGAGGTCCCTCGTAAGCGAAACACACGCATGGCATCGGTGCAGGCAGAGCCTGCGCCGGGGGCGCCCCCTGTCCCGTCGTACATGCGCCACAACAGTGCCACAGGTCGTGCGGACCTCCCCAACGAGGATGCGTTGTCTGCGGGCGCGAGCGGAGGTGAGAGCCACACCCCGGGCAACGCTACTGGGAGTGGTGGTTCCTCCTCCTCCCCGGCAGCAGCAGCAGCAGCGGTCGCCGCCGCCACTGCTGGCACACCCTTCGCTAGTACCCCGCCGCACCGTCACGGGCAGCCGCTCTTCTATCCTTCCGTGAACCCTGCGGGCGGCACACACACGGCAAGCGGACGCGTGTCCCCAGGGGCAGCAGCAGCACCCGTCAGCAAGGACGAGGAAGATGGCCCCAGCCACCATCCCCACCGTAGCATCAATGGGGTCCCAGGCATGACGGGCCCACCCTTGCACCAGCACCAACGGCCACACGTCGTGGCAGCCGCGGCGGCAGCTACCACGGCGGCCTATTACCCATCCATGCTTCCTCAGCATCAGCAAGAATTCAGGCGGTTTCAGGAGCAGCAATACAGGTTGATGCAACAACAGCAGCAACAACAGCAGCAGCGGCCATCCTCACCCGGTGCGACGGCGGAGGGCAGCAAGCACACCAACACGAACTAAATGGCGGCGTCGGCACAAACACATGCGCACACGCACGCACCCGTTACCAAGTGTCGCGCCTGCTCTTGGGTCTCGCTCGTTCTTTGCGAAACGGGAAGCGTTTATCCCTTGTCTCTTCCCCTTTCTTTCATTTATCTCCTCTCCATCTCCTCTGGGAGTGTACGCGTGCGTGACCCCGCGCGTGCGAGACCGACAGTCGTCGCCAGGAAAGCAGCATGTCGCACCCGATGAGCAAATAGACAGAACTCTCTTTCATGTGGCTGATACCTTGCAATCGGTCTTCTCGACAGTGATCTATCCTGCGGGGGGGACCCTCTCGCTGCTGCTATGGTGGCTTGTTGAACCCGTTGCCGTCGTCAACGGCAGTAGGCTACAGAACAGAACAAGCGACACTGTCTACAGTACGGCGGGCTACCAATTTCCCCAGCCTGCTTCGAATCATTCTTGAAAATATATTTGAAAAAGAGGGAACCATGCAGATTTTGCCTACATTAATCAAACCTACATCAATTACATTTACAAACACAAACCAAGAACGAAACGAACACCACCACCACCGGAACCAGAGTGATGACACAAGGGAAACAGAGACAGAGGAGGAAAGCATTGCAAGCGCGTGAGACTCTTTCTCAAGGCACACGCACACGCGCGCACATCAAAAAAAAAGGGGGAAAAGGTAAATATCATGTGGGCCTCTGATAACCTCCCGTGCCATGTGTCATCTGTGACAAAGTCGTACATCAGCACCTTACCGTGGAAGACTCCGATGAGGTGGAAGAATACAAGACGATGTCTGTTTGGCAATGAAATTTGTTCTGAAATCCCCCTTCACTCCTTTGTTATCTTATCACGCACACGTTTATGAAAGGGAAAAGAAAAGGAGAAGGCAAAAGAGAAGAAAAGCCCTCATTCGCCGGTTGCTGTTGTTTTTTGTTCGTTTGTTTTTTGATCAACTGAAAAAAAAATGGCCAAATCCAGCCGCTCCAAGTGGAAGAAGGCTCACCGCCGTGAGAAGGCAGCGTCCGAGGCTAAGAATGTCCAGAAGCGCGTGCAGCAGCTGAACCGGAAGCTCAAGATCACCGTTCGTGGCGGCATCAGCAACGTGCCCCCGCAGGCCCCTGAGCGCCGTTTTCACTTCCTCAACCCCGAGCTTGACCCCCGCGTGCCCAACACATCCAAGAACCTCAATAACAACTACCGCGCCGAGCTCAACCACAAGAGCTATGACTACACCAAGCCCCTCAAGCTGGAGCCGCCCAAGACAAACTTCTATGGCAAGGCCGACGCTGAGGCACCGCACCCGATGACCGTGAATTACGAAACGCTCGACGCCGACGCCCCCATCGCTGGTCACGCCCTCACAAAGGCGGACATGGAGCGCATTGCCGCGAAGCAGCAGGAGCTGCAGGCCCTCGCCGCGCGCATGGACGGCGGCAACGAGGAGGGTGGCGACGGCACCTTCAAGATCGCCAACAACAAGAAGTCCACCCTGGCGTCGACCAAGCGCCGGAAGGGCGGCCGCCACGGAAACGAAGAGGAGGAGGAAGGCCAGATTGTGAACTTTGATAACGACGCCGCGCTGTACGGTGGCGGCAGCGACGATGAGCCCGAGGAGTTTGTGTTCAGCCTTGACGACGCGAAGCCGGTGCGGACGACAGGAAAGAAGGGTAAGGCATCCGCCGCGTCCTCGTCTTTGGCCCTTGCTGAGGCGGAGGAGAGCGCCGGCAAAATTCCTAGCATGAGCACGCAGCAGACGCGCAATGCCAAGGTCGTGGCGACTTCTGGGTCGAAGAAGGTGAAGAAGATGACCAAGGACTCGGTGAAGACGACCCGCATGGCGAGCAGCACGGGGAAGCGGACCGGTAACCAGAAGCGCGTGATTCTGTAACACAGGGTGCGGCGACGTGCGCACGGGAGAGAGAGGCGGAGGGAGGAGGGCCGTAGGGATTTCACGAGCGAGCTCTTGCTTTCCTGATCTCGTGACAGCTTCCTATCATTCTCTCCAGAACGCTCCCCCCCCCCTTCGTATCTCTCCACAGCCGTCTAGCTGCACCACCTTTGTCTGTCCTCTTTCGCGTTTACCATTTTCTTCTTCTTTTTTTTTTTTGCGCCTCTCAACACACTCTCGATTAAAAGCATTGGATAAGCCAAGGGGGTGATGCATGTTGGTGTTATCACGGATTCGCATTCCCACCTCCGTATCTGATGCTGTTGATGTTTTCTTTTCTGACTCTTAAAAAAAAAAATTCAATCTGCCCTTTCCCTCTCGCTGACTAATACGCAATGATGCACGTATAATAAAGCAGGCATTGCCGTTTAAACACAAGCAAAAAAAAAAAAAATTAATGAGATTTAAAGCATGAGCCGGGCATGGCTGAGCGAGGGATGGGGATGCCTTACAAGACACTGGGGAGTCACCACTGTGTGTTTGCAACGGAGGACTGCAAAGGAGTAACGAGGAGGAGAGAACACGCTTTCTTCGTCATTTGGGCATGTGCAGCATCGGTCGTTCAGCAAGACGACTACACGCCTTCCTCCACACGAGGGGAAAATACCCAGGCGGTGGAGAGGAGGAAACTTAGACAGACGAGGCGGCGCGAGCAGTCATGGAATTCTTCATGATTCCTTTTTTTTTTTGTGTGTGTGTGTGTGTGCTCCTACCACCGACGCCCCTCACGGCATCACGTCACCGAAGCGAGCAGTATCAAGAATGTAAGCAAACGCCCTTCCTTGCCTCATCCTCCTTCGCTCGTCGTCTCTGTCCTTAGCCCTTAACTTCCCGATACCAGAGATAAGGACTTTCTTTGTGATTTCGTCAATTCGTCGGTTAGCGTAGCAAGTAATGTACCGTGTCTCACCTGCAAAAAAAAAAAAAAAATGTCTTCTGAGTCCCACCGAGCAGCCATCATCTACGGCTCCACAGCCCTGATGGCCAGCAATGGCCCTGTGCCGGTGGCGCTGCAATCTGAGAGCGTCAGATTTGACAGGGGTGTGGAATACGGAGAAAGACAGATCCCTTTCCGCAAGGTTTCCGACGGTCACACTGCGCTCTCTGACTCGGTGCGATTCTCAGCCGCCACATGGGTCGGGAAGATTCCTACCAACGAGGAGATCTTCGTTCCCGATGCCACTACCTTGGCTACCATGTGAAGCAGTCTTAATGTTTCCCCCCCAGCATCTCTGACACTGCTCTCGGAAAATTCACGGATCCCATGAGTCCCTCAACCTGGGAAATGTTTGCGACTCGCTGGAGGGAGAGTCGTAACCCCCCAGCTGTCAGGCCCACCAACGGTCCCTGCAGCAAGCGACGGCAGTACAGGGGCAGACTGCTCTGGATCAAGCCGCACAGGCGGCCCCGGCCGCTCAAGCCGCTCAACAACAGGCCACCCAAGTCGCAGCGAACCCAGCAGCCATGCGAGCTGACTCCTTCCCCCACGGAATCCGTGACTCCCGACGTTACCACCTGGCAGCCACTGTTTGACTGCCACGAAGGGTGGCGTAGCGTCAAGTCCATGTTTTACAAGGACTTGAGGATCGTGGAGATTGGGCGGAAGGACCCCTTTCTTCAGCTCGCCTTCATGCGTTTCGGCATCATGTCGGATGCCGTGTTCGCCCACATATCCCCACTCGAGCTGATCCGAGGAGAGTGGACAGCCGAAATCGCGTCCTTCCTGGAAAGCCGTACACGACAGGTGGGCGAAGGGGAGCCTCTAATCCCCATACCGACAAGGGGCATTTCCGATGTACTGAGACCCTACGGGTACTCCGCCCACAGCATCAAGAGAGGGGCGATCACGTACCTCACGGAAATGTTACCTCTGGGGGACGAAAAAGAGGAAAAGATAGCTCTGTTGGCAAAACACACGCCAACGGGCACGCCACTCTCGGACATCACGATCCGTTACATGGGGGGACATGCGCAGGCAGCGAGGAGGCTTGGGACTGGTCAGCTGACCTCGCTGCTCTGATCCACAATGACTGGGCTGAAACCATTGTGGATCACGACTTACCAATGGTACGACACTCTGTGGTCCCCCGACGAACGCGCGCGCGCTTACCGTCCACAGACGACGAGCGGGCAGCTCCCTTGCATGTCGTCAAGGTCGCACGAATGGACACGCAGGCCATCCGGTCTCTCATGGTCAAGGAGAAACAAGAGAGATATGACCACAACTGGGCCTTGCTGCAAAGGTGCCCGACGACGCTGCAGACGCGTCACAATGAACCGTCAGTCACACCCACCGACACACAGCTCTTGATGGAAGCCAACGTCATTGAGCCGGGTAAGCCAGGCCCAAAAATCCTTCATTCCGCCTTTACGGTGCTTGAGGAAAAGCACGGCCAGCTTCGGCGACGGTTCATTCTGTGGCCAAAAGCCATCAATGAGTGGCTAAAGGAGCAAGGTTACACAGCTGTTGTGGACCTAAACCCGACACCGTTTGAGATGGTTCTGGCGGAGTGTGGAGGTATCACAGACCTCACCACCTCCTTCTTTCAGGTGGCCCTGCCCGAGCACTTACGGCCCCTGTTTTCATTTAAGAACACCGCAGGAAAGACATTCCAGATGACGGCTCTCCCAATGGGGTTGAGCCTCAGCCCTGAGCTCATGCACATGCTCACGTCCACTATCGGAGGACACAGGGCTTATGCGGTCCACCCCATG